>JAOTRH010050874.1:740-19358 GCA_034768845.1 Heliamphora exappendiculata
CGGCGGCAGTGGGGGGGGGCGACGACAGTGAGGGATCGGACGTGAAGAGAGAGAGAGATAGATGACATGGAGTTATATATATATGCAGAGAAAGAGAGAACGAGGACCCTCTCACCGCCGATCCCTCACCGCCGCCACCGCGCTATCCCACGCCGCCGACCCCACAGACGACAGACATGAGAGAGAGAGAGAGAGAGAGAGAGAGAGAGAGGGAGGGAGGGGGTTTAGGTAATGGTTTAGGATGGTGGTTTTCAGGGGGTTGAGAAGGTGGTTTGGGGGTGGTTTTAAGCTGGGGTAATTTTGGGAGTGCTTTTGGGATGGATTTCATTAGTTTCAACGGAAATGGATTAGTTTGATGTTAAAATTAAATCTCATGGGAGGTTTGTGTCATCTTTTAAACTACATGGGTGGTCAGTAATTTTGTCAGAAATCTCAAGAGGAGTTAGTGTAATTTACCCTAAATATAAAGTTATAATAAATCATTATTTATTAAATTATATATACCATTCTAATTTACATTATTATATGTAGGAGTAATTAAAAAGCAATTATTATTATAAATTAGTTTATAAACTAAAATAAATAAGAAACATACAAACATGGTATATAAATGTAATTTTTTAAAATAATACCAAGTATTTTTAAAAAAATTTAAAAAGCCCAGTCTAGGCTCACGACCTAGACCTGTGAGCTTAGACCCGAACTCGAGCCCGTATACCTCTAAGGCCGGACCAGAGCCTCTCCTCCCAAAAAAAACTTAGCCCAAATTTTGGTGAGATTTCGGGCTTAGCCCGGGCTGAGGTTGAGGCCGGGCCGACCATGTGCGGGGGCTGAGTTGGGCCAGGCCAAATTTATATATATGTCTGTATAATAAAATTGAAATCCTAATTGCTGAGACTTTTGGCCCCATATAGAATAATTGTTTATTTAGTTATTTTATTTGACTTATTTTTGTTTTTAGTGAATTTTTTTTATTATGTAGTCAAACTATTATATTTTTCGACTCTTCTTTTCGAAACAAGTCGAAAAATATTTTTTTTGATCAAAATATTACAAAAATCTAGAAAAAAACAAAAATAAGTCAAAATAAGTTAATAAGCCAAATTTTATATTACTTATTTTTGTTTTTAATGATTTTTTTATCTCTCGTCAATTTTTTTTTTTTACTTTTTTAATTCATCTCACCGAGCCAGTTAAAAAAAAAGTAAAATAAAATAAAATAAAAATAAAAATTATAAAATTAGCCCGAGGCCAATTTCTTTGATAAGCTCACCTGCGCAGCCACATGTGGGAAACAAAACTTCCAAAGTTGGGCGAATTCAAATACGAGGTACCGTTGCTTTCCCTGGATTTCTGTCGTTCGCACCGTTCGTTCCTAAAATTGGACCGTTGGTTTCTTGCCGCGCTTGCAACCATCTGGACAAGAAAGCCTGTATAACACACAAATTAAACTAAAGACTTTTGTTACTTTCCTTATTTCTACTTTCCTAATTTCTTTCCTTCCATATCCAACGAGGCGGTGGAATTGTTTTCAAATTGAAATTTTAGTTGTAAAACTCTAAAATCCCTCTCTCTCTCTCTCTCTCTCTCTCTCTGAAGAAAGAAGGAATTCTGGGCAATACTTGTTCGGAATGGAGAGGTACTTCATAATTTCTGATCTTTTATAATATATATATATATTCATCAAAATGTGATATATGTTCTTTTTTCACATGAAGTAGAGTGAAGTTTGAATTCATCCGGTATATACGTTGGGCACTAACTCTGTGATTCTTGATTGTATTGAATTCATATTTACTTAATTTTTCTGGGTTTTGTTCTTTTCAGTTTTATTAACGTCAAAAACCATTCTGCGTGAAGTGGAGTGAAGTTTGAATTATCTCATATATGCGTTGGGCACTAACTTTGTGATTCTTGATTATATTGAATACATATTTACTGAATTTGATTTTATTGAATTCATATTTACTGAGTTTTTCTGGTTCTGTTCTCTTATGTTTCATTAACGTCAAAAACCAGTAATGGAAAAGTATCCCAAACACACTCGAATAATGCTCTATTTTTTCCTTGAAATATAGTTTCAACATCAATATTCATTTTTTTATCCCAGTGAATGTGTTTATAAGGAAATTAGTCTAATCTGATTTGGACTTTTCAAAGACTAAATCTTTCTGCTATTGCTACACTTCTGTCAATCTGCTCTCCCTTCCCAGTTACGTAATTTCCACCTGCTGCTAATAGTTGTATTTTCCATAGGAATTCACAGTCACAGCACTTAAAATCAATAGTCAGTTACTGATGCTGTCAGTATTAAATCTCTTGTTTTCAATTTTTATTCTCTTTTTCAATTTGATGTTTTATCATCTTTGACTGTTATTGAAATGCGATTGACTCAGGAACCTCATGTTGGATCATCAAAGAATCATACGACGCACAAGTGAAATGCTTGGTCGATCACAGCCGAACCATCTTGGGACTGTGTCCCCTGCCTTGGGGGAATATAATCACTCTTTGGTTCCACAACGTGGTTTTCCTGTAATGAATCACAATTTTCATCCTAGGCCAAATTATCCCCATGGATCCGTGCCCGGGAGGGCTGAGTACCTTTGTTTACAGGATCATCAACCCAGTTTGAATGTTGAAGTTTTAAATGCTTCCAACTTCAACGATCCTAGCTCGATTCCTCCATTAAATTGCATGCCAAATTATGCTCCACAAAGTCACAGCTCATCTGCTGCAGTTAATAATCCTGGCAGCCCCATTCAAGGAAGTTATGTCTATTTCACCTATCGCCAACACACCTCGTACTTAGTGGAGCAACATTCTGTGATCAATGTCGCCGAGGATAACATTTGGACATGGGACTGCTCAGAGCTTACTGAAATTGCATCTTTTTCACATGGTAACTATATCCATAGGCTTTCACCGGATATAAGGGAGATGGGTAGGCAGAACCAAAGTCTTGGTGCTCATGTGCATCCTTACATACCACCAATGCAAGCGATAAGCAGAAACAATTCTTACAATATTCATCCTCAAGTTCCATCATCTTCACACGGAGATCGAATCAATTACCATCAACAACACTACACTGCAAATTCTTCTTGGAATAGAACAGGTTCTTGGAACAGAAACTTTATACCTGCTATTCCTGTTGATCAAATGCCAGATCAGAACACTTTACTTCCAGAAGACAACATTCTTGACCGCTTGGGATATATGACAATAGATGTAAGCACTCTTCATATCTATTTTTCCATATTCTTCTTTCACATTCCTTAGCACCCAAAAATAATAATACTGCAATATGTATAGGAAGAGGGGATTCCACTAAAACCTTTTTCTTACATCTGAGAGTAAGTATAATGGATGCCCAATCATTCTTAAGTTTGGTATAGAGAAAGTCAAAGTCAAGATCCATGCTTAAGCAATTGACAAGCATCGAAATGGACTGTGCAGCATGTCCCAAATAACACATTCTAATTGAAATATATGAATTAGTTAAAGACTGGCAAGTTGTCATCAATCATTATGCAATGGCAGAGACTGCTCCATTTTAAGGGATTCATAATCACCAAAGAAATCTATGGTGTTGCAATGACCAACAAGAATGAAGACAGTTCTAGAAACTTGCTAGGAAAAATGAATAATTGAGTCAACCATTAAACTGATAATATGCACTAGTGAAAAAGATATACAAAACCATCCAAGAAGATGCAGGGCAGGATGCATGATTTTGCATTTTAAGTTTCTTTCATTGTTTGAATTGGAATTAAAATTCGTATCCAAAATGTCTGCAGGATGTGCTATTACTGCAGGGTGGTACAAACTCAAATGTCTCGAGCTCGAGGATTGATGACGAGGACACCATCATGGTTAACGAGGTATATATTCCTCCTAAAATTAGCCTATGCACTCATGACCACAATGAGTCTCATTCTTTCCACGAGTCACAAGAATCAACAACATCAGCATTCCTATAACTAACAAATTTTTACCTGCAGGAGTTGTTTGAACTTAACGGACTGATTGGCCCCATTGGTACTGGTTTGCCCCGGGAACAAATCCTAGTGCATCTAAAGATAAGAACCCATATTACATCTGCGGATCAGTTAAATTCAGATGAAGAGCCTGAAATCTGTGTTATATGCCAGGTGTGCAAATACTATTCTTGTTCTTATATGATCATCCCTAAGCTTCCATTTCACGGTTGTACATAACTCCATGTTTTAAGCTCCCTTTGATGAACAAATTGTTTGAAACTTTTCAGGCAGAGTATGAAGCGAATGAGAAAATCGGGACTCTTGATTGCGGACATTTCTACCATGCCGAATGCATAAGGAAGTGGCTGCAACAGAAGAATGTTTGCCCAATCTGTAAAGCTACGGGTTTAGCCATAAGGGGCTGGAAACTTACTTTAGAGAAGTGAATACTGTCGAAGTGATGTTTAGGTTATATTCTTTGCACAAAAGAATTATTCATTTGTAATGTTATAGGGCAGAGAAGGGAATGGAGAATTAATTTGTTTCTTAGGGGATTTTGCATTAGCTTTGTGCACTATATACTGCAGCTCCCTTCCCTCTCTTCTTCTAAAAATTAAGCTCTCATTTGGCTACTAACTAGAAAGCCAACTTTTGAAGTATTGTAGCTAAGAAGTACAAAAGCCAATTTGGACAGTTTGGTTGGATCCATAAAAATTAAAATCAACCCTTTTTTTTATTCAATGCTCTTGGAGCCGAATATCAATGGAAAAGTGCAAAATTGTCCTTATTGTGATGCATCATAAGTTTCCATATGTTTAGTTGTGAATGCCATCCTAATTTGCACTTCCCATATTTATTTGTAAAATGTATGCTTCTAGAATTATACTAGTCAATTCTAATGCCTTTCACTAGTGGGGAAGATGATCATTCTAGAAGGCAACAAAAAACTAATTGTCGTGGCGAAACAACAATTCTTAAAGAGCTAGTTGAGAATTAGCTTGAAAACTTGAGAGAAACAAATACATTTTTCGATTCAAATGAAATAGAATAATTCAACTAAGAAAATTAGGTGAACAAATGATACGATGCTAATTTTATGTTCTGTTTATTGGGATATAAATGTTTTCCACGGAGAAGTATCTGCTATTGAAAATATTTTATAAAAAACCGAGTCCTTTCCTTGTAGCTGGTTGACTTAAAAATAAGTCAAAATATTTTTCATTATTTTTCTGACACAAAAATTCATTAATATATAATGTTTTCAAATAATTATATAAAATAAATAGTTCATATAATTAAACCGAAAGCACTTAGGATACTTTCTGTTATTATTCTCCTTCAGCTACTTCAAATCCCACTCTACCACGCCATACTTTGATCTTCAAATCACATTCCTGAAATTGTTATTTCTTTTTTAAATTGTTCTTACTATTCAAATTTTTTATGATGCCATTCCATTGACTAGATGCCAGTTTTCTTATAAGCTTGACCAATGTTTTCACCCACTGATAAGGAAGAAAGAAAAAGTCTTTCTTTAATTATAAGAAAGAAACAGATTGGTGTGTTTAATCTATCATAAATATAAGCTTGGGAAAGAGCCTCTGTAAGTTTGTTGGAAAGATATTAGATGTTGAATGAATAACTTAAATGGAGAAGTGGAGAATGGATTTATTTATGCATACTTATTTTAATGCAAAATATGAATAGTATATGGGGTGGCGGTAGGTGTGGTAATGGTGATAGTGATGGAAGGCGACAACGATAGTGGTGGAAGAGGGAAAATGACGACCATGATAGTGATGATAGTGGAGCAATTGCAGCAGTAGTGTGGTCGCGACAATAGTGATGATTTGGTAGTGGCAAGGTGGTGGTGGTGTGAAGGGTGGTGGAGGCGGTGGAGTATTGGTGATGTGCGGGCAGTGGTGATGAGATAGTAGTATTGTGTCTATGTGGATCTTAAAAGCATATATTACTCACCAAAATTATTTTATTTTTTATTAATTTCCGTAGATAGTTCTGTTGATCCTAACATCAAAAAAATATAGAAAATATTTTATATTAAAACAAACGAAGCATACAATAAGAGCAGGTTGATTATTCTTGAGATTTACCTCTCTTTTCCGGCATCTCCTTTCTCCAGTAAAAGTGATAGATGACAGGCATAGGGATTTTAGGTTTATGAATTCCCAAGTTTTGACCTGGATAACATGGGATGACATAGAAACAAGGGATTTAGAGGAGTAGAAGAGGATGGGAATTAGAGATTGTCTGAGAAGGAGAATTAGAAACACACTAAGCAATTGAAGGTAAGGAAGTAGATGTGAAAGAAGAAGTGGAGCATGAAGTATAGATAAGAGGGATGGAAGAAAAGGAAGGGCAAAAGAAATGTTGCAGAGTAAGTAAAGAGGAATTAGCTGTAGATGATGATGTAGTGAAAAGAAAAAAAGTTTCATAAAAAGTTACATGTCTTGCAAGGTATATATACCCAGTCTTGGAATCTAAGCAACGATACCCTTTGGCGGTAGGATGATATCCCAAGAATACACAGGGAAGAGACCTTGGTTGTTGGTTGTAGGCATTGTAAGGTCTAGTCTATGGGTAACATTTGCAGCCAAATGGTGTGGGGAAGGCTCAGGCCTTGCTCGAGCTGTTATTTTGAGTGCATTGTATTCGTATAAAAGGCCATTGAGTGTGATTAACCAAGATCTTCTCACTAACTGCTGAGGCAGCAATAGCTAATTACTCTGCTATGTCATGAATGTGATTCAAATAGGTTTCCATGGTCAGCGAACCTTTAGTAACAGCATTCAATTTAATTTTAACTGATGTGCTCTTGAAAGATATGTGAATTTCTTTTCAATTGCCTTCCAGATTTCATTGCTAGTCCTGAATTGAAGAAGAACCAAAGAATTTTTTTATGGTGAAAGATTTGCAGTGATGCAACTGTAGATATGAGCATCTAAGTCTCCCAAAGGATACATTCAGAGTTCTCTACCTGATTATTATTCTTAGCATCAAGGAATTTCTATGCAGGACATCCAATAGATCCATCTAAATAGCCAATTAAATCTGTCGCTCGGAGTATGTTCAGAACTTGATTCTTCAAACTAGATTTCGTCAATCTTAACAGTAATCAGAGAATTTAGCTTTGATATGAGAAGTTGAAGATTTCAAGGAAGAGAGACAGACAAAGAAGATGAAGCACCAGCTGCCGTTGATGATAGCTTTGCTCGTGAGAGCTTTTCTGGGCTCTGATACCGTGAAGAAGTTTATGAACTAGAAAGAATGATTCTCATCAACAACTAAAAAATTTGTACACACAGTGCTTTTTTTATATTTTCTGGACTACACCAAAATCTAGCTATGTATCTTGCTAATTTTACTAACCTCCTACGCTACATCGCTTAATACATTTTATATTGTGAAGCTATTGTCGTCGAATTGTTCCACATTGCTCAGTTTGAGCCTTCTCTCTGCAGTTTATAAAACTCAGTTTCTCTTTTCCTTAACACTTGAGTTTTAAAGAGTTGTGTGTCATGGGGTTTTTCAACTTGGTATCAGAGTTAGGTTGCTCGCTTTATATCGTACCGAGTGTTTGGCTGCTTTGGTCTAGAGAGTGTATTAGATTGTCCTACATTGCCCAGTTTGAGTCCTCTTTGTGCAGTTTATAAAATTCAATTTTTTCTTTTTTTAACAGCTAAATTTAAAAGAATTGTGTGAAGTGAACTTTTCAACTATTGCTGCTACATCATATTGGTGATGCTGCAGCAATTATAGTAGCACTTGATCAAGGTGTGGCTTGTGGCTGGCCTTCTCCCCATCTCCCCCATCTCAACTCCATGAACACTGCTCCCATGTCCCTCTCCCCTCCTGACCATAGCTCAAATCATGGTCTCACCACCACAGAACTACATCACTTGTTGCCAAATGTCTAAGGTCTAAAACAACCACGCATTGTCACCATTTCCTCACCTCCACTGCTATATCAACAAGGACTATATATATGTATACAATAAGAAGGCTCATAGTTTTGAAAATGTCTTAGGTGTCAGTTTTTGAATAATTGAAGTACATTTTGACTCAATTTCCACTGTCAAAATCGGTTCTCATGAAAACATGTTCTCTCTCCTGTAATACTTTTTTACTAAAATGCCACTTTTAATACTAAATCTCACAAAAAAATATATGTTAAAGTAATTCGGCTCTAATTGTTCACAGCATTGCAAACGGTTGAGATCATTTCGAATTCATTGAAGGGCAGGGAAACAATATTACATAAAAGAGAAGGATGGGAAAAAACAAATCACATAAATTGTAAGTTTTTGTGCACATAAAGAAATGAAGTCTAGGAAGAGGATTGCACTCATTAATACAATAAGGTAGAGATTAATAACAGGAAATTTGATTTTAAAGAAACAAACAGGGCCTTGGCTTCCGCCGCCTTTTCTTGGGTTTAGGAGGGTTCAGAACCACCTTAATTGCAGCATCAAACACAGCCTTCACATTCTTAAAAAAAAAAAACAAAAAACAAAAAAATGACTCAAGGATAAGAAATTAGGCCAACACTAGCAAACCGAAGTTCTCAAATATATTCTAAAAAAAAAAGGTTCCCAAATATAACCCGGGATATAAACCGGGTTATATTTGGGATATTAAAACATATATCAATTTAATTAGTAGGTATTGTTATGATTTTAATTTACTCCCCATTATTAATTTGTATTTCTTCATCTAACTCTCAACATGCATTTTGCTATTTGTTTTCTCAATTTTTTAAACTTTTTTCTTATGTATCTAATTTATTATACAAGGACTTAATAATGAATTTACTTCATAATTATTTTGTTTTTTTTTTTGTAATGAATTAGTTGATCTCACTAAGAATTAGGGAAATCAATGGTGTAGAGTCAAAACTGCGCGTGATTTATGATTACTACTCTCATTCTAGTTAAGTTGTGTATATTGACAAAAATATTTTCAAAAGTATTTCGAACAAAATAATCATGCATCATTTTCGGTATTATTTAAAAAGTAGAATTGTACATTAAATATGAAAAGTTTTAATTGTTTTGAAACCATTGAAAAATAATTCCGACTCCGCATCGAAGATTCTAGTTTCATCAACTTTTTTCAAATAAAGAACAAGGGAAAGAAAAATAAAGGGGTGTGAAATTCTTCTACATATTACTTTCTCCTTTTTTAGGATAACCATCCAAAAGTTTGTGTTTTGACAATTATTTATTAACTAATTAATTAATTTTATTTCATTTTGCAATCACAATTAGACAAATTAAGCAAAAATTGATTTGAACCTGCTGAGTCTTTGAGCTGCACTCTATGTAACCAGCAGCACCAATCATCTTCTTCAATTCCTCACCCTATGAAATACATACCAATTAATTAATACAGTGGTCACACATGATGTGATTTGGGTACCTATGAAAAGTTTTTAGGTAAAACTTTTAAAAATGTATTCATATTGATTTTTTTTTTTTAAATATCATTTGACTATTGTCCAAAGGCAAGTTATAAGCTATTCTTAGAATACCATGTAAGCAATTAATTAATGAAACGGGATACTCTCGACAAATTAAAATTTCTTATATATATGCCAAGTGGGTCATATTTATTTATCACTTTTTAAATAAAAATAAATCAATATTATCGTACCTTAAGTATTTTTCACTATATAATCAAATAAGAACAGTACTACATAGGCAATGTCACGTCGTGTACTGGGACTACCAAATAATTACTCTTATCAAAAGTCCTATGGGCAAGTTTGTTTTGCCGGACTATTAGTTCAAAATATAGTTCAATACCGCGTTTGTTAAATTCCGGACTAATAATCCGAACGGACTATTAGTCTGCCAAATGAGGGATAATTAGTGAGGGGAGATGTGTGGGATTAAGAGTGAATTGGATTAGAGAGTGAATTTAAAAATTTTAAAAAATAATAAAAATATTAAAATATTAAAATAAATGACATAAAATTTAACAATAACATAAATTTTAATTTATTAATTTATTTAAGTTAATTTAAAAATAAATTAACTTAATACAATGGTAAATCATTATCTAGTCCGTTATTTAATCTTACTTAATTCAAATACAAAAAAATTAATCCCACTTCATTACTAATCCCACTTCATTACCAATCTCAACTCACTACTAATCCAATCCAATCCAGTTCGGTTTATCAAACGAGCCCTATGAGTGCTCGTTGGCCGGAAAAGTGTGTATATATACATACATATATATATATATATATGAAAAAATTTAATTCGCCGGACAACAGTCAAGTGATATAAACAAACAAGACACTATTGCCCAAGTGATGATGAACTTACCTGAGCAGTTGTGATTGGGGTGGCGCCAGGGTGATTAATCAAATACTGTTTGTCTTCGCGTAAATCTGCAATTAGTACCATATATTTACTTGAAAAAGAATAATTATTTTTATATGTGTGTGTGTGTGTGAAACACGAATATTTTAAAATAAATTTCGTACATATTAAATATGGATACGCACCCGATACGATATTGTACGTATTTAATATGCTAAATAAATATCTAATAATTTTGCATTTGAATTTTGAATACATGGGAGATACAAGAGGATACGTGGGAGATATGGAAAGAATACGACGTGAATACGCAAGGCTCTGATTTGTTTTTTAAAAAAATTTGGAATATTTGTTGCTTTTATTTTTAAAGTTTGCTATATATTTTACTAAGCTAACTCTAATATATAATAAAATTATGATATATTCTTTGTTATTAGTTGCTTTAACATTCTATCATAATATTTTTATTACTTATTATTCATTAAATGCTCAATTGTAACACTAAGATGAATTTACTCATACTTTTGTTTTTATTTTTATAATAATACAATCCTAAAATTAATATTTTTTAGAAATGTGTTCTACTCGTATCTATACCGTATTGTATCTATATCTTGTATTCATATTCGTGTGTATATACAAAGAAATACTGACTGCGGAGAGAAGTATAAGACACTATTTGTTAGAAAGTTTTATTAATTTAGTATCTTATGCATGGTGTTTAAATCATCTTATAAACTCAACAGTTAAAAGTTAAGTACCTCACAAGAGTCTAAATATGATTATCGAAATATAGTTATTACAGTATTAATTTTTTTATATTTTAAAGCATTCAACTAATTTATAATAAACCAATTCCACTATCAAACGGCGCCCAATTAAAGAAAGTACCATATCATTATTGTTGGTTTAATTAAAGAAGAAGGGGTATCTTACCTAGTTTGGTTCCTACTAGCACAACCGGCACAGTTGGAGCATAATGCCTCAGCTCAGAAATCCACTGATCCATGGGGCCAATTCAACAGTAATTGTTGTTAGAAACCAATAGTTTGGACTATGAAGCTCTGTTTGGGATCAATAAATTAAAAATGCTAATTTCTTTTAAAAAGTTTAGCTTTTAAGCTCATTTGTTTGGAATTCCATCTTTGCACGACTTTCAAGATAATTTAAAAAAAGTCAAATATTTTTTCTTCATGTTTTTTTCTTTTAACATTTACTTTTTAAAATTATTCCAAATACACTTACTTACTTTTTATTTATTTATTTTTTAAATTAAGTTTATTAAAATTCAAACTTAAAAGCTATCCCAAACAGGCTCTAAGATTCTTTACAGAGTGTTTTCTTGTGTAATTCCAAATGAAAAATTGCACAAAAACAGTATGACAGAGGATCTATGCTCTTGGATTACATGAATCCAAACCAAAAATAAGAGTTAACAAAAACAAGATGTAGAGAGAGAGAGAGAGAGAGAGAAATTAAGGACTTCTTTATGTTCATAAATTGGATGTTTTTCTGTTTCAGTGTATTGAAGGTCATAATGTGAACATTTTGAGACATGAGAATTTCCAAATATGGCCTTGTTTGGGCCAGATTTTGAGAATTTTGTTGTTTTTTTTTTTGATTTTTTTTGATTTTTTTGATTAATTTTTTTTTATTTTTTCGAATCATCTTGTGGGATGAATCGGAAAAGTAAAAATACTTGATTAATTGATGATTTTTTTTATACTAAAAACGAAAATAAGCAATATAAAATTTGATTTATTAACTTATTTTGACTTATTTTTGTTTTTTCTGAATTTTTTGTTATATATTTTGGTAAAAAGAATTTACTTTTCTGACTTGTCTTAACGAGAAAAATCAAAAAATATAATAGTTTAACTAGTCAATAAATTTTTTTGTACCGAAGACAAAATTAAACAAAATTAAATAAGTAAATAAATAAAAAAAAAATTGTCCCAAACGGCTCTATGACTAACTTTTTAAAATATATTGAAATGAAATAAGATTACTAGTGGTGAGATCCAACCCCGGTATGCAGTTGGGCCATTGGACCCAATTTAAAGGCCCTTGTTGATGACTCAAATTAGTAATTTTATAGGTTTTATTGAGTAGATTATTTATACAAAAAAAATTAAATTGATTGAATACAGATAGTTTTTTGAGTAAGCATGTGTTTAGATTAAATTTTTTTAGTAGTTCTTAAGCTTTTTGACTTTTTATAAAAAAGTAGATATCAAATCATGTAGAAAAATGTGGGAAAAAGCCAAGCTAAGCCAAACTAGTTGATTTTTTTTTGACTTTTAAGCCATGTCAAACACATGCTAAATCACATTTTGTCACGAAAAAATGGACGACATGCACGGTTTAAAAAAACAACGGTCTATTTTTAAAAAAAAAATTTATTTATTTAAAAACTATCGATATTCGATCAATTTAATTTTTTACACAAATAATCTAGTCGACTAATTCTACAAAATTAATAGATCAAATTATCGACACAGAATTCAAAATTGGGCCTATTAGCCGAACTGAACAGTGCAGTTCAGTCTCTCAATTGCCAACACTTCGAATCATACTAAAATAAAAAAAATATATAATTTTGGAAACAATTAATCTCCTCCCAAGAGAGAGGAAACATGAAGTTAGCATTCATATGATTAATAATTAGTAAAACCTTCTTTGAGATATTTTCATAGCTGGCTCTGCTGATGAGAGAGAAGGCCAACAAGAAGACATCAGCACCTCTGTAGCTCAGAGGCCTCAGCCTATTATAATCCTCCTGCCCTGCAATTCATTCACCAAACTTTGAAATCTGTAAACATATACCATAGCATGTTTATTTAATATCGTTTGGTTTCAGTTTAAAACCTCTGTTTCGCCTAGTTTTTTAAAGATTTATTGTTTAAATTTTTTTTTTAAAAAAATTTACTTATTTGATCTTTCATTGTAATTAATTAGTTTTTTTCACGTCTTTCTACATTTGCTTTTTTGCAAAAAAAAAAACTAAAAAGCCAAAAAAACTTATAAAAAAGCTAAGCCAAAGAGACATGCTAAACTTTTAGCCATTTTATAAAATTATTAACATTTTCATTAATTATTCATTATTCATTATAAAATTATTCATTATTCATTGGCTAAAGAATGGTAATTAACGTTTTCATTAATTATTAGAACTGACCATTGTCTTGAAATTGAAAAAATTATTTTATTAAAGAGTATATATATTGTCTTTAAGACTTTTTCGTTGTCCATAAAAGCAACCAGTTATGTTAATCACAATTTACTGAGCAATAAATAATATAATAATAAAAACAATTTCTTAATATTAATACATATTTAGAGTTAAAATTTGTAATTTTTATATATATATATCTACACACTTTATATAGATATTTGTATATTTTGTATCCATTTTTCACTTAGAAATGGTTAGCAAATCATGAATTCCACTAAGTGCAAAGATAAAAAGCATATAATTAATAAAAAAAAAACCATTGATTTTAGCTAACAAAAATTAAAATAACACATATTTTTACCAATAAAAAACACTAATATATAGAACCAAATTTGTGATTAAAATTAGCTTAAGTTTGGACTAATTTTCTTTTTGGATAAATTTTTTAATTTTTTAATTTCTTTTTATAAAAAAATAAATATAAAAATATATGAAAAAGAAATCAACTAAAACCTAACAAGTAAATTTTTTAAAAAATTTTTAAAGAAAAAATCTCCTAAAAAAATTTGTCTAAACATTGGATCAGTGTACCTAAACTTTTTTCTTAACATAATTCAAAAACATTTACAAACCTGCGGTATCCCAAAGTCCAAGGTTAACGGTACTGCCATCCACCACCACATTAGCACTGAAGTTGTCGAACACTGTAGGCACATAGTCCTATCAAAACAAAAAAAACAAAAAAAAAAAGAACATAAAGAAAAGAGAGAATTAAGAAACCAAACATCAAAATTACCATGAGATAATTTTGTTAGATTGAGGGATGTTTGCCAAAATTATTGTTAAAGATTTTTAAATTTTTTTATTAATTTTAGTTATAAATTATAAATTTTTTAAAATATTTATAATTTTTATTATAATTTATAATTATTTTTTCTCCTATTTTAACTACAAATTATAAATTTTATTAAATATTCACAACTTCTATTCTAAATTACAAATTATAAATTATTAGTTTTAATAATTTTAAATACCATATGCATTTCTATGTAATGACTTTATTAAAAAATAAATAAATAAATAAATAAATACTTAAACATTTTCATTTTTTTGAGCAACTACGCAAAAAATAATTTTCTATCAACGAACATTTTGGCTTATTTTTACAACTTCATTTGGCTTATTGACTTATATTTTGATTAAAAAATTTTATTTTTTCAAAATCGTTTTAAGAAGATAAGTTGAAAAATATAATAGTTTGGCTAAATAATAAAAATAAGTTCACAAAAAATAAAAATAAATCAACTAAAATAAATAATTTAATAAGCAATTATGAAACATACAGTGGGGAAGGTGTTGCTAGTGTATGAGATGAGCATGCATGTCTTCCCAACCGCTCCGTCGCCGACGGTGACACACTTCATGAATCTTGCAGTGCTCATTTTTCAAAACTCTTCTCCTAATTATCTTCGCTCTCTTCTCTTTTTCTCCCTCTACTTCTCCATTAATGCCTATCTTTCTGTCTCCTTCAGAAACCAAAATATACAGAAAAAAAGTGGAACAAGATGGAGAAGAATGATGAGGATGGGTGGGGATATGTTTTGAAGCAAGAGCTGAGTTTGAATTTTGAATAGAAATGGAGGGGGGGAGGGTGACATTTAGTACATAGCCCTCTTGCACCCATTTTTAGAGTAAGATATTTTGTAGTCTCGGAACACCATGTGTTGTTGGTGGTGTTTGGCATTGTTAAAAGTAGTAATTTATAGATTATAAGTTCCAACAGAAGTTGCGCGTGCTTAGTAAAAATAATTGTAACTTATATTGTAACTGAAATAGAAGAAAAAATAGTTATAACTTGTACAAAAATTGCGATTATTTAAAAAAATATAATTTATAATTAAAATTAATAACATAAAGCTAAAAACTAGTAGCATAAGCTTTACCAAACACTCCTAATTGTCTATGCAGTGTTCTTATCAAATCATGTAGCAAAAAATAATTCAGGTGGAACAATGGTAATCCAACACTCCAACCTTGTTCGATAGGTGCGCAAGAAACAAAGATGATTCATTTAATGCGCACTGATATTTTTTATTTGTCAGAAGTACCACGTAAGTAATATTGTGCATGGTCGTTCGGGAGTAGTCAATAATTTTTTCAATTTTTAACCCATTTTACCTTGACAAGGGATTATTTATCCCAAAAACTATGTATTTGAATTTAATATATTGAAAATTATTAAATATATTTTTAAATTGTTATACATTGATATTATTAATTACATAATTCAACGATCATCCATGCATAAATTAAATCAGAAGATGAAGTAATTTTAAGAATAGAGAATCTCTACTCCTTTATCTTTACTCTTTTTGCCTTTGGAATGATTGCCAATTTGCTTTCTGTTTCTTTAAGGGGAAGGACAGACCAAAAGGCTAACAAAGTTACAAGAAGGGGGGGGGGAAGATGTGTTTGCTGTTGGTGTTGTTAGGTGGTTAAGTGTGGGAAAAGGAAGAGATTGATGAATGATGGAAATTGATGAAAGAATAATAAACATTGCTTAATTAGCCAGAGCATTATGATTGATTTACAGAAAGTGAAAAAAAAAAAGAAGTAAAAAGAATAAAGAAGGGTTTGATAGAGTTATGTTCACCCAAAGTGTTAGAGAATTTTAATAAATATTAATATTAATTTTATTTATATTTATGGTATTAATTGTTAGAGTCTTAAATAAATATTATTCTTGTAATTGTTATTGTCCGTTATAGAATTTAAATAAGTTGTTAGTATCCTACTCGTTATATTAAGAGTTACAAAATAATTATATTATATAATTAATAATGTATTCAATATCATAAATTATATAAACTAATTTTATTTTATTATAAATTTAATAATAATAATAATAATAATAATAATTTAATTGTGCTTATTCCACAACTCTATTTGAAGGCTTATTAGCCTATTGCTTTGCAAAGAGATCAAAACTTAGAGGTGAGTTAGGAGATCAGAAAATAATTTTCTATTATTATATTGCTTTGTTGTTATTTTATTATGTTTTGTTGGTAATTTGGTTAGCAACTTATTTATATTATTTTAGTAGATGTAAACACTAAATGAGGAAGGTTTGTAAATATTTCAGTTATATTTTAAAATCGATACATTTCGTTTGAATTTTTTTTTACGTAGCAAGCAATATCGATTTATGGCAGTGATTATATATGTCTCTCAATCTTTTATACCACATTGTTTTCTCTTTATATTATTTTTATGTTTTATTATATTTGTGTCTTTAATTTTAGGTTATTTTATTTCTTAAAATAGAATTTTCAAAAGTTTTATTCTAACATAAAGTGACAAAAATTTCATACTCCCTAGCAAAGTTAGGGCTTATTTGGTAAAAAAATCAGCTTTTAAGCTATTCTATTTGGTTTTTTAAAAAAATTAATTTTTTTTTCATCTCTTAATTCAAAAAAAAAATCAATACATATCTCAAACATCCCGACTTTCTTTCAAACAAAATTACTATAATACCATTACTTTAAAAAGTCAATCATACTCACAAAAATAAAAAAAAAATCGTGCCAATATTCTAAATATTACAACTTAAAAACTAAAAGTAACGACCTTTTAAACTTTTAAATAAAAAAGAAAAAAAGTTATTACAAAAAATTTATCTCAAACAATCTAATTTTTTTAATTATTTTTTTATAAAAAAATTAAATATCTTAAAAGTCAAACTTTTTAAACATCCCAAGCAAACACTTAGCCTCTGTTTGAGTCACCATATATAGTTGGCTTTTTCTAGAATGTCTAGCTTTTAAGCTTGACTGTTTGGGATGAGGCACATTCGTCAAGAAACCATAAACTTTTAACGTTTCTACAAGTTCGCAGAATCTCTTAAATAGATTCTTAAGGGTCAAAGTCTGGTAAAAGATTCTATCAACAGTCAAAGTCCAATAGAAGATTCCAACGACAGTCGAGCACTAGATTGGTATACATGAATTCGGTAAGTTAGGCTTACTATCATAGATTGTGGATTCAACGTGGTCTATAAGATTTCTTGTAATCAATAGTTTTCATAGTGCTTGATTATTCTTAAATCTGAATTGGTCCATTAATTTTTTTTTGAATTAGAATATTTTTTGTAAAAAGTTTTGTGCCTTATCGTGTGTGAATGTTTTATTTTTGCTTGTTTGATTGTTTATTATTCATTAACTTTCCGTGGTTGATTGAAAAATTAATTAGTGAAAATCAATTGTTAAACATCGTTTTTCACATCATTTTCTACTTAATCACCGTAATAACGAATTCTCGAAATCACACTGACAGAATTCTTCTTTTGTAAACTTAAAAATTCATCTAAGTCGAACATGAATGATTTTTGTCTTTTTGAGACTCAAAAAGCACTTCAATTTATATCTAAAGGTTCTGTATTTTATTTTTTCTTGAAGTGATTTTGGAGTCATGAGGTATGCCCCTCTTTATAGGCATACAAACTCAACAGTCAGTCAGTTAACTGAAACTGTCAGAGGTTTACTTAAACGAATCTAGGACCGTTTGAGTGATTATACAGAAGATCATGTTCTGCCATAACTGCTCTTACACAAACCTGCTTTAATCACATGTAACTTGAGTTTCAGGGTAGATACATTAGTCTTCTAAGTTGATATAGAACTTCTGATTCATAAACTCCCAAAACTTTTATATTTCCTAAGTCAATTAAGAAACTTAACAAGATAAGAGTCCTACTCGATTCCAACAACTTTACTCCTAAACAAACTACCTAAATTGTCATAAAAATATATAAAAAATTAGTTCCACCAATTAAATTCCTAACGGAGTCTATTGATCTCTAAGCTTGGTTGCAGAGAAAACATGTGCATTCGCTGCCAAAATATGACAACCCAAATAAATCCATATCTCAGCGGGTGTCGCTATCCTCAGGTAGAGCTTTACACGTGTGAGTGTTCAAAGCTTTCCATCACACCAGTAAGCAGTTGAATTACATACATAAATTCTCAAAATCTTATTTTAGTTGTTGGAATATTAGATTTAGATTGATTAGAATATTAGATTGATTAGATTGATTTTATTCTGATTTGATTTTATT
>JAOTRH010050885.1:0-19356 GCA_034768845.1 Heliamphora exappendiculata
ATTATACAATAGTTTAATAATTTAAAATTATAATATTGTTATTATATAATTTATATGTAGTATTGTAGTTATTTGTATTGTAATATTACTTTAGTAATTTTGTTTATGGTATATAAAAATCGTAAAATAATAATAATATTATTATTATATGCCTTTTTTTGAATTTTATGTTATTAATTTAATATATAAAATATTAATGCAGAGTGGATAAAATCACAATACCACGTGGAAATTCAGGGGTATAGCCTAGTGACGATAGTTGATGAAAATTTGTAGATCCAGTACCAAATAACAGGCATAAATTGTATTGCAAATTATGTGAAAAGTTGGTTACTGGAAGAATAAAAAATAATTACAAACATTCAATTTGTAGTAAATAAAGTTAAAATATGTGTATCAATGAGTTTTATGCTATTTGTTAGCGTTTGAAAAAAATTCACGTCTGCGACGCCCGATTCCCGTTACGGGTTTACCGATACGCCCGCTATCCGTTCCACGCGACCGCGACTGTTACGCCGGCCGATACTACGATTTAAAACCTTGGGTCAAAGATAGGATTGTCTTTCATCGCTTGTACAACGCGAAGAGGATAGGGAGGCGCCATAGGGTTTGAATGAGAGGCAAGGTAGAAAAAGGTGGTGTGCTAGGGTTCGGCGAAGAGGGAGATTGCGAGAGAGCGAGAAAGCAAAGATTGAAAGGGGAGGGAGGATGTCTAGGGTTTTGACAGAGAGAGGCGAGTTGGCATGCGAAACTTAGATGGTGGTGGTGGCGATGACACAGCGAAGATGGAGGCTATGGCGCAAAGTGGAAGTTGCTAAGGCGCCAACGCGAGGAAGGGCGAGGGTGAATGACAAAGGCCGCTGTCGCCGATTGGTTGAGCGTAGACGATAGTGGTGTGATGACATGGTTCGTGGAAATGGATGGGGCTTGGTCGACGTTAATGGGTGCTGACAATGCTTTCGGCGCAGATTGGTGTTGTCGTAGCATCGATGATTCAAGGTAACACTGAATCGTGTTTTGCTCTGATACTAAAATGATGTAGCACCAATAGAGAGCAGAAGAAGAATAGAGATTTGAAGAATAAATATATTAAAAAAGACAGAAAAAGGGAAAGAAACTACGCAACTTAATATCAATTCTTATTCATCAAAATTTGATTGACACATTAAAAAGGCTCATTACTAATAATCCTAAAACTGTAATTAGAAGGAAATTAAAACCTTATTAAAATAAAATCAAACAAACTCCTAATTAATACTTATTTAAATCTTGACACAAAGAAACCTAATACTTACAAGAATACTAAATAAAATAGGGTAAATTACATTTACCTCAAGATTGAAAATAGAGATAGCCCCCCTTATGTTTTTGAAATTACACTAATCTCCCTTGTCAGATTTGTCGAGCAAATGGTGTTTGTGTATAATAATCTTTTACTACTATACCCCTACATTCTACTTGGTAGTTTTTAGCTAACCTGTCAAAAATGAACTAAAATGCCCTTTGAATTAATCCACCACTGAACTGTGCTCATCTTCAGCCCCAATTTGGTTGTAAAATCCTTCTCCTTTAAGCATCGAGTGTGCTCAACTGTCATATGTGAAAGAGTAACTTGGTTAATTGCGAGAGTGAAGTTCTGAGAGAGCGAGAGAGACACGAAAAAGAAGGGGTTCTGGTGCATGGCGTTCGATGGTGGTGAGATCAAGTGGCAATGGTATACGACAATGGTGGGCTTGTGTGTTTTACAGTGAATGGTGATGGTGGTTTGCTGTGATTGATGGGTTGTAGGGATAGTGACTTGCAGGTAGTTTGCGGCGTGCGGCGATAGTGGTTTAATGGTGTTGGTTTGCGGCAATTTGTGACAGCTGACTTGTTTGGTGATTTGCAGTGGTTCAATGGTTATTTACGTTAGTTCGATTGTGATGGTTCCGAACAATGGCAGCTTGCATTAATGTAGCTTGCTGGTGGTGATTTGTATGTACAGCCACCGCAAATCAATGGATTGTGTGTATGTGTGTGTGTGTGTATATATATATGTGCGTGTGTGTGTATATCTATAGCCACCACCAAATTAATGTATTCCTCGATCCCTTCAAATTAATTGTTTCCATTGATCAACAAATTACCGGATTCCACCAAATTCCCATCAAATTCTCTAACAGATCCATTTAGTAAAGGATTGTGCACCAACTTATCTAGAGATCTAATGAGATCAGCCTTTTTGAAATGCACAAATAGTGCATGACTGAAAACTGTGTATATAGTGCATATATATACACATATGTATCTATATGTCAACCATCATGTTAATTTTTTGGATTGTGATTCTTCTGTGTTTTTTTCCCTTTAGGAGTGTTATCAATGTTTTATAGTTTGTGATTTAACGAGAGAGAAAGAAGTGGGAGGTGGTGTCCATGGTGGAGTGGTCGGCTCGATTGGCGGAGGAGAGGAGAGGAGGAAGAAAGGGGTAAAAATGGAATTCTAACAGTAATTTTGTTGTTTGTTTGTTTGTTTTTTTTTTTTTACATAGGCTAAATGTGATAGTAGTAATATATGTAACCGTACAATTGGAAGCAAATATGAGATAATTACGGATCTCAGCAAATTTTGTTTTCTTTAGTAATGGTCAACTTATGGCGGGATTAATGTGAAATATATATGTGCACTAGAAGGGATGCCACTGTAATTTCAAAAGCCTGATAGGAGCTATCTATATTTTCAATTAACCTTAAGGGATGTAAATGTAATTTACCCAATAAACTATAATAATTAATAAATCCCAATTTTTAATATAGATAAGTTGATGTAGTAGTAAAGAAAAGTGACAAAATCATGGGTCATGAAAACACTTAGGGGAGGAATAAATTTAAATTAACATGGAATGTCGTTATAGAAAACATATGAACTTATTAAAACTTATTGAAGATATAACCCTTAACAGAGCATAATAACGTAAAAAAATTCATGTAGTATTGTAGCCAACCCCAATTGATTGGGATAAAGGATTAGTTTGAGTTGGTAATGAATCTCAAATTTGATCTTTAGTGCCATCTATCGTCGCATCATTCCTTCACATGAGATTGTTCATCGCTATTGACAACAGTGTTGTTCTGAAAGCGAATCCATCTCATGGCTTTACCTTGGTCATGGTGTGGAAGCTTATGAGAGGGGCAAAATCCAAAGAGTAGGTGTGCGAGAAAGAGAAGGAGAGAGAAACAGAAGGAAAACAAATCCATTGAAGGGTTTGGAAGAAGAGAGAAGGGTTCATAGAAGACGCTTTGGGAAACAAGACCAAAAATATTTGGAGCACAAACTTAATGCAACTAACATTTAGCAGCTCCCCAGAAGGCAAACAAGCCTTTTTTACTTTGCTAACCCTCAGAATAGTGGAAATGGTCTGCAAGGTCGGCAGGAGGTTGAAATATAAAGAAAGAAGTAAGAGTTAATTTTTGTTATATGCTGGAATAAAGTGGGAATATAAAATCCTCTTATTTTAATTTTAAGCTCCATGTATTCACATGCAAATTAATAGTTGTTGCGATTTGATATATCAGTGTTTAGGAAGATTAAAGGTGAAATTAATTGGTACAAATATATACTTCTTTGGCTTTAATCTTCCATGTGTGTTGGCGCCTACTTTGGCTTGTCCATGCTGCGTAGATTATTACAATATTCACCCTGATACAGTTGTCCTTTTGAACTAGTGAAGGTTGAGTTTGTTATCACTCATTCCCTATTTTTCTTCGTAAATTCTTGAAAAGAACTAGTCATGTTTTGACCACATCGCTTTCTCCAACTAAAGAAATGTGGTAAACACTACTGCTGAATCCTCTGTTAATATGTGGAAGTGGACTCCCCTTTGTTCGACTTGGTGTTTTAAATTTAAGCAGATTAAATTTGTTGAAAATTCAATGTGTGATATGTTAGAAAGAATACATAACTGAATGACTACTTGTGGGCGCATGAGTGCACGCACATGCATATACTAACCTAATTGTATTTATGATTTTTCTAATGAATTTCTAATTATTGATTAAATCTTGTCGAATTATTGGTTATTCACCTAGGAACAAAGGTGGTTCCTCAAAAAATGGAAGCTTCTCGAGTCGTCACTTATTCGACCATTTGCTTGTGATTCTTGCCATTTCCCAGAAGGGGAAAGTCGAGAATCGTTCAACCTCATTTTTTTGTGAACTTGAAAATTTTGGTTGAATTTTGTTGATTATCATTACGACAAGCTCATTCTTTCATTGAAAGTCATGAGGATATTCCTATGTAGACATATAGTGGTAATATTAATAATAGTGGTGTCTAAATACAACCTTGGAGAAGTGGTTTGCTGTCAAATAATATTGGCACACTAATCTTTTGGGATACACGAGTTTTGTGTGTTCACTTATTGAGTCAGATTCTCAATGGCATCATATAGCTGAGGCTAACTAACATATGACAACAGTTCCAGTTGCATGTATCTTATCCACGCCATGTTAATGTATTATTAACTTGATGGGCATTTTACACTGGTTACTTGTACTTACATTAGCTCTGGCCTTTGTGCTGAAGAAGGAACTCAAAGTGCATCTCTTTTCCATTTCGATTCAAGAGTTCTTGCGTTATTTTCACATTCCTGTGTCAGACTCTGACAAATGGAATGCATTCCTTTTGTTTAGGAACACATACAAGATGCTTATGTACAAAAAGATAATGTTAACCCCCACCGTTGACTATTTCATTCATGAATTACAGCCAGAAGCATATCAGTATTTTAAGTATATAAGGGTTGTGGCTAAGGCAGAATTTTTCTTCAAAATACCGTTTTTCAATAAACAAATAATAAAAATTCTGTTGTTTTCAAACTACTTAGGAAACTAAAGTTGTTTTCGAAAATGAATTTTGAAAATTTGATTTCACAGCAAATACGGAATTTGAAAATATGTTTTTTCTTGTATGAGTCACCTGCCAGGTAGGAAAGCTGCCACCTCAAAATCGCATTGGCAAACTCTGTTTTCTACATCACATTGCATGGGCAAACTGTGTTTTTTCAAAATACCCACATCGCAGCTTCAAGCTGTGTTTTCTACATCACATCGCAGCTTTAAGACTGACATGAAGAAAGCAAAAGTAACTCTGGAATGTAAAAATGCTGAATAAAAAACAAGCAATCGGCAGGGTAAAAACGCAAACAGGCAACAAGTGAATAAAAGGAAAAAAAAAACTGTAGAGTAAAAAAGCAAACAGTGAAAATACGAAGCAAATGCACAAACTGAAATTGCAATTTTTTCAGCTTCTTCTTCCCATCTGTTGCCGACTTGCCAGCCACCGCAGCTCTCGCCGCCGACGACTTCCAACGCTGCCGCCAATCTCATTGTCCCTTTCCCTCCCCCACCTCCCTTTCTCTGCCTCTGGCCTCTGCAGGAAAAAGTACAATGTTTTGTTTTTATAGAGTCCTACCAGGGGAATGAAAATGTGAAGAGACCAAAAAGAAACAAATATGCATTCAGAAGATAAATATGCAAAAACATTGGTACAGAGCCAGGACATCGATTTAGGAAGACCAAAAATAGACATCGTGTGTCAAGATGTATTATTGCAGAAAACAGTGTCCTCTCCAAACAAATAAATCATCCTTTCCTTCCTCCACGGATCTTCTCCGCACCTGGACTTCCCATTCTGGTCAGCCAATAGCTTGGACCTGCAACAAAGGGCAAGTTACTCAGCCTTGATTGACCCAGCCATCGACGCTTTCTATGAAAAATGTGTGAGCAGTTGGCGAGCACTCTGACCTCATTGCTTCCATTCACATTTCTCAAATAGACAACATGCGGGGAGGGTGAGCCCTTGTCTTTACATCCCCCTTCTGATCTCTGGAGGAAGCAACTGTATTCCATAACTGGTAATCGATCCTTGATCGTCGGCAGGCAGTGTTGGGGCAGACTTGCCTTAAAATTGCAGGTTCAACCTGCGATTATGGTTTTTGTCTGACATGAGGCAGGCTTGGCGGGAACTGGCAGGCTGCGGAAAGGCCTTAAAACCACAGGCTGAGGAGAGGCCTTAAAACCACAGGTTGAACCTGTGATTTTGAGGAGGCTGACAGGCTGAGGCTGCGTTGAACGCGTGGCCCCATAAAATTGTGTGTTCATGTCGCGAGATTTATATTGCATCTCAAAATCCGTTTTCTATCTGTCCCTAGACTATTTTTATGGAATGAAGATCCACTACCATGCAATTTTTGTGCAATGCATCGATCCAACGGTCATGCATTGCACAATGTATTGTACAGTCAATGTTTTTGCAATGATGACCGATAGATCATGCATTGCGCAATAATTGCATGGTAAAAGACCCATTCTCATTTTTATTAGACAGGAAGCGTATTTTGAAATTGTGTTTTCATTGTAAAATCACATTTCCAAATGCATTTTTCAATACAACACCACTTTCCTAAATAGTATGAAAATGACATTATTTTTATTATTTGTGTATTAAATAACATTATTTTGAAAAGAAGAAAAATTGGCCAAGGCAGGTTGAAATCCACTGTGTGCACACAATTCACAGACACCTGCTTTTGATATTCTAAATTCAATGGCTGAGTTATTTGTTTGTGCTACTCATCTTTGGCAGATTTTAAGCTGGTTTGCATACAGGCATAAATGTGTGCATGTATGTACAGACAAGCACCTACTTACTTTCGGTATGCTAAAATGAATGACCAAATGACCTGTTTGATTTGTTCGTCTTTGGGAGCATATTCAGATATGTTTTATGTTACTTGTTGCTCTACTCGTCTTTGGTATATGGCAAGTATCTTCTCTCTTTTGACATTTGGCTTGTCTTGTAGCCTGTTCTTGCTGTCATGTATGTCGTGCAGTACATGCCAACCATTGGCTATTGGCTTATGGACAAGGTATATTCTATGCTCCCAACTTATGGTGGTTGAAACATTTGCTAATTGCTATGATGTAGATGTGTGGTAATCATGCAAAACCCTTAATGATGTAAGGCAGATTGGAAACTATTTGTGATGGATTTATGGTTAGGAGTGCCCATAAGATTTATGATTTGATTTGTTATAAAATGGTTCATTGAATTATAAAGGGGATAGTATTGAAGTGGTTCAATTTCAAATTTTATGGGTTGCTGAGTTTTCAGAATTTGTATAAATAACGAGCTTAAACAACATCTATTTCATGGGTTTATTTATTAAATTAGTGGGCAATAAGAAGGGGAAAGGTTTGTGTGTTTTTGGCCCGTGTTTGTGAGAGTTTTGGGGCAGAATCAAGGTCGTTCTGGGCTGCAAAGAGCAGCTGAGAATAATATCTTGGTTGCTTGTGAGCAGAAAAGAAAGAGAGGAAGAAGGGAAGATAGAGAGTCAGGGAGAGGGCATAACCTTGCTGGGTTATGCAAAAATCTCACAAGCACAACTTAATATTCTCCAAAATTAGCTCTTGAAAGAAAAAATTTTATGCTCGTATGGGGTATTATTCCTATTTCTAATATTAATAGGAATAGGACTTCAAAATTAGAAACTCACAAAACTTGCTATTTAGGAGATCCTGGACATATTGTAGACCATATATGAGAACCAAAGATATGACTTGGCTTGTAGACAGTTAAACAAATTCTAGACTACATCCAGCAATGCTAAAATTACCTAACCTTGACTCAGATAAGAAATATATTGAAAAACACCCAGCAGTGGGATAACCCAAAATTCAAAAATCTAAAACGTTACCACGGGTACAGTTGAATAGTAAAGTAGAGATTTAGGGTTAAAGAGGGAAAGAAAGAAGAAGAGAGAACAACAAAGAGAATTTTATTAGAAGAATAATGAGACTTAATTGCACCTCTACACCACACCAGTATTTATATAAGAGACACTAAACTAATTACAAAACGATCATAACATATATAAGTAATTATCTAACACTCCTCTTTAAGCTGGAGTATAGAGATCGAACATGCCCAGCTTAGAAAGAAGTCCCTGAAAACTAGAAGTAACTAACAGTTTGGTAAGAATATAACCTAATTGATCTTCTAAGTGGACATATGGAGTGACAATGTGTTTCGACATCAGTAAGTCCCGAATAAAGTGGCAGTCCACCTCAATAGGCTTAGTGCGCTCATGGAACACGAGATTAGTAGCAATAAATATGATTGTCTAATTATCACAAAACATTTCCATAGGGCGTGAAGATGTGAAGCCGAAGTCATGAAGAAGACGCAGTATGGGCCATAACGCGATACTCTGCCTCAACACTGGAACGGGCAATACAATTCTATCTCTTACTACGCCAAGTGACAAGATTACCGCCAATGAATGTACAATAGCCAGAGGTGAATCGCCTATCAAAGCGACTACCAGCCTAATCAGCATCACTAAACCTAATCACAAACAAATGATCAGATGGACGATATAAAAATTCACGACTTGAGGCACGCTTCAAGTAGCGAAGAATACGACAAACAACATCAAAGTGTGGCTGACGAGGAGCATGCATAAACTGACTAACAACACCAACAGTATATGTGATATCAGGACGAGTGACTGTGAGGTAAATTAATTTCCCAACAAGCGCCGATAACGACCAACGTCTAACAACAGTTCCCCATGTTCAGCATCAAGTTTAACAGTATAATCTATAGGTGTATCAACCGAATGAGCACCAAGTAACCCAGTCTCGGAGAGAAGATCAAGAGTATACTTACGTTAGGATAAAGAGATCCCTCGAGAGGAACGAGCAACCTCAATCCCAAGAAAGTAATGGAGAACGCCTAATGATACCAGTAGAATCATCACCAGAAATAATGATATAATCAATACAAACAATCAGTACCATAGTACCAGCAGAAGAGTGAACCGTAGGCAATGACAATAGAACTGAAGCGATCAAACCAAGCACGAGGAGATTGCTTCAGACCATATAGAGCCTTACGCAAGCGACAAACAATATGCTCACTGCTAGGCACAACATAGCTAGGGAGCTAATCCATATAGACCTCTTCTTGTAGATCACCGTGGAGGAAGGCTTTCTTAATGTCAAGCTGATATAATGGCCAAGAACGACTAACAGTAATAGATAGAAGGATTCGAATAGAGTTAAGGCAAGCCACAGGAGAAAAGGTTTCCAAGTAATCAACGTTGTAAGTCTGAGTATAGCCCTTAGCAACCAAATGCACCTTGAGACGCTCAACAGAACCATCCGAAATGTACTTTATTGTATAGACCCAACGACATCCCACCGCTTGCTTCGCAGGAGGAAGAGTGGCAAGCTCCCAAGTTTGATTCTTATAAAGGGCATGCATTTCCTCATCCATGGCAAGTTTCCAGCCAGACATGGACACAGCCTGCTTGTAAGAAGTAGGAATAGACACGGACGACAAAGTAGAAGTAAAGGAATGAAGACATGATGACAAACGCTCATAAGATACAAAGTGAGCAAGAGGATGTTGTGTGCATGTATGCTTATCTCGGCACAAAGCAATCGGTAAATCATTAGAACTATGAGTTGAGGAGGTAGGAACCTCTACCGGAGAAGATGAAGAATCCGGGCCATATGAGACAACGGGCCTATCTTAAGATCGCTGATGAACCTACAAAGGTGGGTGAGAGGGAGAAGATGGTGTCATAGGTAGAGGTAGAGAAAGAGTGGGAGAAGGAGAAGAAAGAGACTCCCACTCACGACAACAGATGAGATCATAAGAAAGGTGGCGACCAGAGGAAGTGAAGAAGGGAGTAGACTCAGAGAAGGTCACATCAGCACTCACGAAGTAGCGGCGAGACTTTGGATGATAACACCGATATCCTTTTTGAGTACGAGAGTATCCAAGAAAAAGACACTTACGTGCATGAAGGGATAACTTATTAGTACCAAGATCAAGAACATGCACAAATACAGTACAACCAAAAACAGGAGGAGTGACTGAGAAAGGTGGAGAGTTAGGATATAATAAGCGATCGAAAACAACGGAAGGTATGCGATTAATTAGATAACAGGCAGTAAGAACATCATCACTCCAAAAGTGTTTAGGAACGTGAGCATGAAACAATAAGGTCCGAGCAACATCTAGCAAATGATGGTGCTTGCGTTCAGTAACGCCATTTTGTTGTGACGTATGAGCACAAGTTGTCTGATGAAGAATACCACGATTGACACAAAAGGAAGTAACAGTAGACTGTATATATTCTAAGGCATTATTGAATCGAATAACTTTGATGCGCTTGCCAAATTGAGTAAAAATTTCATTGTAGAAGGTGGAGAGAGAATGAGGCAATTCAGACCGGTGTTTCAACAAAAAAAGTCAAGTCATACGAGAGTAGTTATCAACAAAGATAACAAAGAGTATCTACTAGCACTCGGAGTGCGAGGACCCTAGATGTCTGTATGGACCAAATCAAAGGGGACTCGGACTAACGACGATGACTACGACTAGAAAATGAACTACGGTGGTGCTTGCCTAAGTTGGGAATGGCCAACTTAAGCTTAGCTGGTGAAGGATGGCCTAAGCGAAAGTGCCACTGAAGAGATGAAATGGTAATACTTAAGACGGATGAAGTACGGGAAGGATAATCAGAGGCAATGTCAAGATAATAGAGCTCGTTCTTCTCATGCCCCGAAACAATCATCTTCTTGGTCTTGAGGTCCTCAAAGACACATGAAGTAGGAGAAAAAGTTACAGAGCAATGCATAAATTTAGTGAATTGACTAAATGAAAGAAAATTAAAAGAAAAATCAGGAATATAAAGACTAGAAGATAAGGCCAAAGAAGGAGAGGGATGAAGGACACCTTGCCCGTGAACCAATTGAGAGGAGCCATCAACTAAGATTATATGATGCTTAATAGGAGTCAAATGAGAGAAAAGGAAAGGATTACTAGATATATGAGAACTAAAGCCGGAATCAATGATCCAAGATGGAGAAGTAAGAGCCATACATGCAATAGTACCCGAATTAGCTAAGGTAGTAGTAGAAGAGGGCGGCAGAATCTGACACAAGGTCCGAACTCACGAAGCTGAATATGGAGAGCATCAGAAGAAGGCTGTACTAAAGCCACAGTAAACCAAGCGGATGAGAGGTTGCCAAAGCCAAAGAAGAGCAAACCAACAGCCGCAGTCGCATCACAGTGTGGGGCAAAATCGAAGTAATGTGACGAGATAACCAAATGGTCCAAATCCCAATAGTCCAGAAGCTCATATAATGTCAAGAAATCCCAAATGAAGCTAATAAATGCCCAAGGCGATAGCAAGAAACAAGTCACCGAAAACCCAAAATCGAATGCCCAAATTGAACCGTTGAAAAACCAAATCTATTAAGCAGATGTCAAAATCAAGGACCAAATCTGGAAAACGACCACCGAAAGCGCAAAATCGAACTCAAATCCAATCAAAACACCAAATTGTAGATCACCGAAGTAGAAATTTCCAAGTGAAATCCCCAAATCAAACTGAAATCGAACCAAAAATTGAACCAAAAATCCCAAATCAGACTGAAATCACCAAATTGGACATCAAATCCCCAAATCGAGCATCAAATCACCAAAGCGGACAACAAATTCCCAAATCGAGCAGCAAATTGAACAGAAATCGAGCATCAAATCCAATCTCAAGCATCAAATCCCAAGTCGAGCAGAAAGCCAAATCCAAATTGAGCATCAAATCCCAAATCGAGCATGAAATCAAACGAAGATAAAACTGAAAATTGCAAGCGACCAGTGAACACCAGCGAACACAAGTCGCGAGAACACCAGTGAACACTGGCCGCAACCTCAGTCGAACACTAGTATTATGATTTTTCGAGCCTGAAATCAACTCAAAACATGAAATAGGATGGATTCGAGCCTTATACACTCCAAATCAGCACCCATGAAGGAAGAACAGACCATCGATTGAAACAAAATAGTGGCGACGCGATTGATGAAAAAACCCTAGCGGCGCCGAAATATGTTAAAAATTAGAAAAAACTATGAATCAAGCAAAGAAAAAATTGGGAAAAATCATAATACTGGTCTCGAAGGCCAGTCGATCATCATGGAAGAGTTTGGTTTTTTTTTTTTTTTTTTACAGTTTCAAAATTAGAAAAAAAGAGGAAAAAAAACAGAAAAGAGAAGAAAAGGAGAAAAGAATGGAGGAGGTTGGATCGGGCTGCTCTAATACCAAGTTGAATAGTAAAGTAGAAATTTAAAGTTAAAGAGGAAGAGAAAGAAGAATAGAGAACAATAGAGAGAATCTTGTTAGAAGAATAATGAGACTTAACTTCTCCTCTACATCACACCAGTATTTATATAAGAGACACTAAATTAATTACAAAACATCCCTAACATATATAAGTAATTATCTAACTGGTGCCTTGGACCAAAAGGTCTTCTTGGACGATGTGTGGTCCATAATGGATATATAACACCTCTCTTAATGTATGACTTCTTACTGGCAGTGCAGTAACTCTAAACTGGATATATGTATCTAATGCATAAGTTAATATATGACATTAGACTAATGTTTTATTGCAATAGCTGGTTGGGCATCAACATAGAGTTTGTTGTGTCTATTTGCAAGTCTGTGCACTAGGAACTTGCTTGGTTGTATGGATGCAAATATCTCCTAGTTAGTGTCTAAACATGTATTTTCCAACAATATATATGAAACCTTAGGCTGGTTGAACTAAGAATTAAAAATGAACAAAGAAAAATCTGAGGGTGGTCTGGTCATTTGGGCATTGCATTTCCTAGAAAAGGCAGCATTCGCTACGAGGCCCGTTTGGGATGCCTAAAAATCCGAGTTTTTTGTCCTTTGCTTTTTTTTTTTAATAAAAAGAGTATAAGTTGAGCTCTTTGGAATAATGTAACTTTTTAGCTTTTAAGATTGTTTGAGATGTGAATGGCCTGTTTTTCTTTTCATTAAAATATCTAATATGTGTGCACTTTTATGGCTTTTAAGCTTTGTTTGGGATGCCAATAGACTTTTTTACTTTTTGAGAAGAGAATTGCGTTTTCTTTTTATCAAGAATAATATTGTCATTTCGTATAATGACCTTTCAAGTTTGTTTAGAATGATAATAAGCTTTTTTTTAAAAGAAAAAGAGAAAAAAAACCAAGTAAGTTTTTTTTATTATGCCAAATAGTCAAAGCTTAAAAGTGGGTTTTTTTAAAGAAAAAAGACACAAAAATGGAGATGGCTTGTGCTTGATTTTTGTGATTCCAATTCTGTTTTTTAATTCTCTTTTTGGTGTCTTCTGCAATTTCTGTTAGTGCTAATTTTGCGTTCTTGTTGCAAATGGGTTTAGATTGGAGCAAAACGGGTAGAAGCTGCTGCAGAGATGGGTGATGCATACTCAGTGCGCTTACTATTTGGAAGAAAGAAGATCCGTAAATTTCCTGTTGATTGAAAAGTCACCATTTCTTTCACGGGCATCCATTAACTAAATTTATACTAACTACTCTATTATTATCAAGGACTTAATAAATTGAAAATTTTCCTTCTCAAAAAACAAAAACTGTGTTTTACCTATAAATGTATAATTGCAGCTGGCTTTCAACCTGTGGCCATAGGAATACTTTTAGCTGCTATTACTCCCCTCCCCCACCCCCAACCACATATATAGTGATACAAAAAAATACTTATAAGTGGCATAGTCAATTACGTCATACCATACGAATTGTAGAAAATGCTCCCAAGCATTCCTTTGGTGCCAACATGGGAACTGCATTTGATAATTTTTATTTTTCTCATTGCATGCAATTCTTTGTTGTTGTTGTTGCTGCTAGGTAAGGATAAAGAACAGAGGAATAAGAAACAAACAGAACAACAACCAAGGACAGAAGCTCAACCATAGCCATTCGAGGCAGATAGCACCGAGAAAGGCAGCTTAATCAGCAAGGAGAGAGCCAGCCTGAGAAACCATGATTAACAGCCCATGCTGCCATTTCGTGAGCAAAGGTTAAGATCAATTTTGAAAATATGATAGTATTAGCATCAAGAGAAACCATAGAAGATCATTCTTATTTCTATGATACCAAACCTTCTCCATTTTGCACAAAATGCTACCAAGTTAAGACAGGACTTGCTCTCAAGGTCCAAGGATACCCAAGAGATGAGGTTGTAGGATGCGCAAGAGCAATCACAAAAGCTAAAACGAGAAACCATCACCCCTCTTGTTGGAATTGTCTCAAAAGCAAATCTCCAAAGCATGATTTTTATTCTGTTGGAAATATTAAAACTCCACTACTTTACCCAATCCACTAAACTAGAAAATTCTGATTTGTCCAATGATCGAGTTATAAGCAGATTTGGAGTAAACGTCTGGCCGGTAACATCAGGAATCCAAGTCCAATAGTCAGGCCTAAGAATAGCAGGAATGAGGATTTTAATGAGCTCTTGAAGAATCTTGAGAAAGCCATGCTTCAGCACAAGCAATTTTTGTGAGACTGCCTCCTGGTCAGTTGAATCATTGAGCTTAGATGGAGGGCTAAAAGGAGGGAAGAAGTGAATGATGGAGTATGTCTTGCTGGCTCCACAGATCAATTACATGGGCGGTTGATGTCTACATGTGGCGTGGAAACCAAAAACTTGTTGAATTTGGGCCTTTTTGAAAAAATATTAGGCGGCTTCGAAGTACCATGTACCATTAGTGTGTTTTATTTTTTATTTTTTTTTATTTTTTTAAAGTAAGCCAACACTAGGAAGGATGAAAGCAAACAAAAGAGAATGAGACAAAACAGACCAAGTGTACGATAAACGTATAGGACAAAGGCGAACGACAAAGTTAGCACTCCGATCCTGAGGTAGCGACAACTCCATATAGGCATCCCTCAGAGAAAGAAAAGGAAGATCATCAGGATAGAATGAGCCAAAGTAGGAACTCTGGAAAGCACAAGTTGCAACTTCATAGGCAACCGTATTGGCACTTTTGGGCACAAAGGATAACCTCCAAATACTCTCAGACCGAACAATGGTTCAGGCCTCATGCATCAGTGAGGCAATTTCCCAATTACAAGACTAAGAAGAAGAAGAAGATCATGTTTTGACAACATGAGAGGAGCCTCCTTCAAGGATGGCACTCCCCACAGCTTTTTCTAGACCCCAGAATGCAGCTACCCGAGCAACTGAAAAAAAGGATGAAGGCAAACCACATTTTGCATTTTAAGCCCAAACGAGAACTCCTGAGTAGTTTCTAGCGACAGCAGTCAGAGCCAATTTTCCATTGGAGAAAACAGCATCAAAATTGATTTTTATAGCTCCAAAGGATGAAGCGACCTCAATTCCAAACCAGCACCACATGAAGAAAGAGATGGATGATTGGGAGAAGACCTCAAACGCTTAGCCCTCGTTTGATAATTGCTATAGGTTGGGTGTTAATAGTGAAATGGGATTAAAAATGATGTAAGATTGGATTGTTCATGAGGTGGGATTAAGAATGAGGTGAGATTAGTTTTTTGTGTTTGATTTGAGTAGAATTAGGGCTATATTTGTTTTGCGGATAAAGATTATGAGGTATTTAGTATTCCGTTGCTAATAGTTATAGGATAGCAATTTCAATGCATTGCTAATTTTTTTTTTTGTTCATTCCTAGCTTTGTTATTTAATGGGATACTAAAAATTATCATATTGAATTTTTTGTTTGTAAATTTAAAATGAAACCTTATAACATAAATTACGTCACACAATTGTACTAAAATCAACATGAATCAAACTAAAAAATCAAACTGCCTTTAAAATAGAAAAAATATATATATATAAAAAAACAGTTTTTAAAGGAACAAGAAAAATAACTAATTTTAAAAATAAAAGAAAAAAATTAAAAAATAGATAAGTGGTTTAGAAAATATATATATAAAAAAACAAAATGTAAAAACAAAACAGTTAAAATAATAATAATAAAATAAAAACAGATTTTTTTTAATAAAAGAAACATACAAACAAAGAAAGTTTCTTTTTTTAAAAAACAGTTTTTAAAATAATTAAAAAATAGTCTTTAAAATAAGAAATAATAAAAACCACTTGTTTTAAAAAATAATAATAATAAACAGTTTTCTTAAAAAAAACAATAAGCAGTTTTTTTTTTAAAGGAATAAACTGCTTTTCTATAAATAAAAAAATACTTTTTTCAACTAATAATAAAAAACTGTTTTACTAATAAAAAATATATAATACGATGTTAAAAAAAATAATAAAATATTTTTTGATATTTGCGCATAGATATTTTAATATCGGATTATTAATTACACCATTTTTCTAGGATAGAGTTATCTCCTATTTATGGGATTTAAAAGCTCCCAAATTATTTATTCGGTCTCATTTATTGCAACTAATTATGGAATAAAAATTATTTTATGAATTATCAATTTAATCTCAAATTTATTCTCTCAAAACAAACATGGCCTAAGTAATTGACTATAAAAATTTATGTTTAATTTAGGTGGGATTGGATTAAAATTTTGAATTTTTAATATTACTCTTTTGATGTTTCATTGATTTACTTGTGCAATTAAGGCCCTATTTGGTTTATTTTTGTGGTGTAAATTTTTGGTTTACTTATTTTTGTTTTTATGATTTTTGTATAAAAAATATTTTTAAATAGTACTATTTTACATAGTAAATTAAAGTATTGTTCATTGATTTGAAATAGCTTTTTTCTTTTTTACTTTTTATTAAAATGTAATATGCCCTCACTTTTTTGTAACATTGAAATATTTGTAATATGCAGGGAGTGCATGGCATAACAAGATTCCAATTCTCATCTTCAACACTTGTAAATAAGACAACTAAGAAAGCCAACAAGACAAAGCTCTGCATAGCATGGCAAAATACCTCACTTCAAAGAAAACCAGCAGAACCTCATCAAAACAATTATAACAGCAACCAACAAAACCTCAGCAGCCCCAACAAAAGCTTCAGCATATGATGGGCACCACCCAGGGCAAGAACCCAAATTTCGCAGAAAGAGGAAAGCATCAAGCAGCAAACCACCAACCTAGACCCGAAGCTCAAGAAGCAAACACACCAACACAGCCAAAACAACACCAAAAAACCCTCAGCAACATGAAGAGCTACAAGACCTCAGCTCCACTAAAGCTTAGACCAAATAAATATAACTCATTGAGACAAGTTCACAGTTCCCATTTGCAGTCCAAAAAAACAGCAAAGTGAAATTTCTTATCTTTTGACAGCAAGAGTAGATAAAAACAGTGGCCGAAAGCATGCATCAGCCAGCAAAACAAAAAATTCTGTAGTCATTCAAATGCATTGCGAAATACAGCACATTCATTTTCCAAAAACATGGGAGCTTCCATGCATTGCTTTGCCCAAGTATGAAGGCACAGCCGAACACAAACACCCTAGCACAAACATTTTGGGTGACGAAGTGCAGGAGCATGCGTATAAATAAATAAAAAGGGGGGGATATATAGAACAATTCAACTATTCAAAGGAAGGTAGTCTTAATTTTTATTTTTATTTCTCTGATAAGTAGGACAAATATATTAAAGAGGCAAAGACACTGTCTTACATAACTGTATTCAACAACCTTCAAGGAGTTCAAGGCAGTCCGAGCCATTAGAAAGGAGAGATTCCTCCTATTTTGCCTAGTCTTACTATGCACCAAAAGAAGCCCCAAGATTTAAATTTGATTCCATTGAAACTTGGCCAGATCCAAGCTAGCAAGTTGCTAAGTTGTGATTCTTGAACGACCCTTTGCGATTCTCCGAGCAATGACTCGCTGCCCACCCTTTGTGATTCAATAACATTTCAAGCGGAACAATGTTTCATGTTAAAGTACTCTTCAGGAGTAGTGGGAAGACTCCCTTCTCTCCATGTGGAGAGGTGGTAACGTTGGCCTCTATATGGTGCGAGAAAACCTTCTCCGTTAGTGTAACCACCATCTAACCACCATCTACCAGGTAGTATTGACTTATGCAATTTTGAAAATATGGACGTTGTTATGAAGTATAATGTTGTGTTAATTCTATGATTTTTAAACAACTACAATCTATAATTCACTCCAGTAGTGATTCACAACCCATTCTCTCTAGTGATGGCATCCCTAAGTAACCTAGAATCCGAAGCAGAACCCTCCCATCCAAGCAAAACAAAAATGAATTGCATGTCTTGCGAGCAAACACCTAGTATATTAGTTGCGATTTCACCTTTTCTCGTTCTATTCCTTGCTTTATCTACTCTTGGTGCACGAACCCTAATATTTGTCATGTCTAATGCGCCTAAACAATTCTTTATTTGAACAAAGAAAACAATGAATTAATATTAAAACTTCATGAATAATATGAGGTGAAGTGGACAAAATGTTGATAGATATAGAATACCTGAAACCAGCTCTACCTTTCATCGGTGGAGTTAGCAAGCACAGGCTCAGGTGTCTTAAGGAGGACACTTTGGAGATGTATGACAGCGTTATGAACATGGTTGAAGTACTTACTAACTATTTATCTATTCCGTTGAAAATGAAATGCAATATTACAATTCTTTTTATGATGTACAAGGACCCACAAGAACATAGCAACTTTTTTCTCCAACAGTACATGTTTCGAATCAGATACATAGCCCGACACTCCTAACCAGTGTACATAGGCGAATAAATACATGCCTATTAACGCATAGTTGTTGATGGAAATTAACATAAGAATTTCTAACCAAACAATTCAAATGGTCCATTTGTGATAGGAACGAATGTGATATTCTATGCAGGTCGAATGTAGCTAAATTTCTTTCCATGGCAGCATGCGTAACCAAAAGAAAGAATCCACATACATAATTTATGTTGAAAATAATATTCTGGAGTGCTACATATGTTTGAGGTAATACTTTCAAGATCATTGTTTTTGTAAAATAATTTTCTGTAAAAAATTAACTAGACGGGCAAACGTCGAAACGGACTCCAGATAAAACTTTTGACGAAGAACGATCATAATAAAACTCGTGTAACCAAAGTTAATTTAGAAGAATACCTCTTGTAGATCTAATTTTCAACTACAACTTGATTCCGAGTTGAAATTCCTGTCAGATCTTCTACCGTATTCCCTTATATGATCCTCGAACGCAGTGTGGGCTACGATCTTCCGAGAACTTGTACCGGCAGGACCCCGATATATTTTTTAAGTCTTGAAAGACAGAAATAATATATCAAGAATGATATAAAAATCAATCTAAACTGGTTCAGCCTACCCGCATATATATAGGGTTACAGCAAGGATCTGGGGAGTAATTATAGTAAAACTTCTAGTGGAACAAAGATACTTACGGGCGATTTTTACAATTATGGAAAGATGCAGTGGTTTCTGCAATTTTCATAAAACACTGAATTACAGTTCACACCACTAAAGAACTATAATTGCACTCTGACCCATAAT
>JAOTRH010050896.1:0-19354 GCA_034768845.1 Heliamphora exappendiculata
AATTATTTCAGAATTAAGAGGATAAGTACTATTCATAATAACCTTGGGGTGTGAATTAATTTATATAGTCAGTAGTCAGTACTAAATTAATTATCCAAAATGTCCCGTTTAATACACTCAAAGTGTACTTGCACAGAGAGTCAGAACAATAGACGATACTATTATTGTTCCCCGTAACCAAGACAGACCTACTAAAACTCTGTGCCATAGTTGTACCGACGGTATGTCCATTTCCATCTAAACTGTGAACATAAAACTTATATTCTACAAGAACCTAAAATCTGATCTTCTGTATGTAAGCCGTACTCTACACACCAGATTAAATACTATACAGAATATTGGATATCCATGCAAATCAAAGAAATGATACACATACATTACTCATAAAGATTCTCATAAAATAAAAAAATAATTTTATTAAAAATGAAATTAAACACTAAAAATTTGATTTTTAGTATACCAACTCTAACAGTGAGGAGGGCCGACGAGTTAGTTTAAGGTCGTGAGGAGGACCGATGAGTCAGTTTAGGGTCTTGAAGAGGATCGACGAGTCAGTTTAGGGTTGTAAGGAGGACCGACGAGTCAGTTTAAGGTCCTAAGGAGGACCGATGAGTCAGTTTATGGTCGTGAAGAGGATCGAAGAGTTAGTTTAGGGTCGTGAGGAGAACCGATGAGTCAGTTTAGGGTCGTGAGGAGGACCAAGTCAGGCGTCAAATGTTAAGTCAAGATCTGAGAATGCTGGACTTTAGAATTAAGTTTATTGGAAACGAAACTGAAATGATCAGAAGCCAAGTTACTGCTGAAATTTTTTTGATTTATTAGGAAGGAAGATCGCGAATTAAGAGGTCGAGTTAAGATCTAGAAATTCAAAACGGGGCACGGGATAATTTATTTAAAAATTAATTTTATCCGGAATAACATGAAAATAGGGGTTAAAAGCACACATAATAGAGTACTCGGAATATTTTTCTGAAATATTTATGTTTTTTGAAAATTATTTTTATTAAAGAAAATAATTTAATGAATAAAATGCCCAAATAGCCCCCAAAAATCCTAAAACGTCATAATGGCAGTCTGGCACAATCTGACCCTTGACAACCTGGCGGTTGCCAGGACGAAACCCCTCTGACATGGTGGCCGCCGGGTAAAAACCCTTCCAACATGGCAGTCGTCGTGTGGCTTTTGGGAAACCTGGCGATCGCTCACTTTAGAGTTGGCGACCGCCAACTCCAGGCGCGCATAAGGCCCTTTGAGGCGCGCGGGTATGGTTCATTCTTCACCTTCTCACTCTCTCTCTAACCCTCTCGTACTCTCAAGCTCTCTCCCGTCTCTTTCTTATTCTCCCATCTCTCTTGTTTTCCCGGTTTCTTTCTTGCTTCTCACGATGTTCACCCTGCTATTGATGATTCCATTCTTCTTCATGGAAGGCCAGGGCCATGGGGATGACGACTCGGGGGCACGACAAGACCCTTCTACTAGCGGGTCACTTCCACTGCTGCGATGGATGCCCTCGTGCTCGAGGCGGAGCTTGCCTCCTATCGCGTTGCATAGGAGGCGCGAGCAGCTGCTACGGCGCAGGCGGCTGCAAATGCTGCTGTAGAGACCGAGATTGCTGGCTTTTTGGATCCTGATGCTGGGTATGGTCATCCGGCACCCTTCGATCCGCACACCTATGCACCATTGCCTCATCGCGTGGTTCCGTACGGGATGAGACGCTACGAGCGTCCTGATGATGCGATTGCTACCGACATTCTTCTGCGAGAGCCTGACCACCACATGTCTCGTCAACGTCCATCGGTAAGTACCCAATTCTTACTTGTTTTAATACCGAAGCATAAAACATATAAGCATGTTTAGGATCCACTCGTATAATGATAATGATTGTTTATGATGATAAATGATGAATGATGATGTTTTCTTCTGATATTTTTTATGAATGGTTGTGAATGTCGATTGATGATTTTGAATCTAGTTTTAGGTATCTTTTCAATGGAGTTTAAAATAGTAGGAACAACTAGGCTATTTTAAACCACCAACAAAAAGGAACAATTATTTTAGCAAAAATCTTAACAATAAAAGGGCTGAAGTTTTTACTGTTTTATTTTGAGAAAAATACAAATCTATGGGGATATCTTTGTTTTGATTTTTTTTTTTTGAAAATTTTGAGAATAATACAAGAAATTCGAGAAAATTTTGAGAAAATTCGAGAAAAATTTAGAAAATCCTACAAAAATTTAAAAACAATTCTATAAATTTGAGAAAAATTTGAGAAAATAATACCAAAATTTTGAGAAATATCTTACAAAACTTTTGAGAAAATTTGAGGAGAATTTTGAGCAAATTTTAAGCAAAATCCTAGAAAATTTTAGAAAATTCTAAAAAAAAATTTAGAAAAATTTTGAGAAATTTTTAAAAAATCCTAGAAATTTTTAGAAAAACTTAAAAAAAATTTGAGAAAATTTAAAGAAAATCCTAGAAAACTTTAGAAAATCCTAAAAAAAAAATTTAGTAAAATTTTGAGAAAATTTTAAGAAAATTCTAAAAAAAAATTTTAGAAACATTTTGGGAAATTTTTAAGAAAATATTTAGAAATTTTTAGAAAAACTTAGAAAATTTGTAGAAAAAATTTGAAAATTTTTTAAGAAAATCCTAGAAAACTTTAGAAAATCCTAAAAAGAATTTAGAAAAAATTTGAGAAAATTTTAAGAAAATATTTAGAAAATCTTAAAAAATTTTAGAAAAATTCTAAAAATTTGAGAAAAATTTTAGAAACTCGAGAAAATTTTTTAGGAAAATTCTAGAAATTTTTAGAAATGTTTTGGGAAAATTTTAAGAAAATATTTAGAAATTTTTAGAAAAACTTAGAAATTTTTTAAAAAATCCTGAAAATTTGAGAAAATTTTTAGAAATTTGAGAAATGTTTTCAAGAAATCCTAGAAATTTGAAAAAAATCTTAGAAAATCCTAAACACTTTGAAGAAATTTTTTTAAAAAAAAATTATTAGAAGATCCTTAAAAAAATGCTAGAAAATCTCAGAGATTTTAAGAAGATTTTATTATTATTATTATTATTATATATATATATATATTTTTATATATACATTATTATTATTATTATTTTATGATTGGAGCCAATTTTCAAAGATTCCTAAAAAATTAATTGTAGAGGGCGAAACCAAATGTCAAAGAAAGGGAGATTTTTTTATACTTGAGAAGAAAATTAGCATAAAATGATAGAAATTTGCGTGGAGCACTAGGGCTTAGGGTCACTAGGAATCACGAACCTAGAGTTATGGTACCTAGTTTCTTAGGGCTTGAAAGAAACCAAAGGATCGTTACCTGCACACGAACCTAGGGTTATGATGCCTAGTTTTCCAGGGCTTTGCCTTCAGATATTTTCTGCACTTTGCTTACTCGATTTGTTCTTAATATGTTCTCTATCTGTCTCCTTTTATAGGTTGGTCATTATGTCCAAGGCTTCGGAGGTTCTGCCTCCGGGGAGGTGTTGGAGTGGTATGATGCACTCCCTTCTCCTAGCTGGGCTTACATCGATGCCTCCGGCTTTGCTCGCTTCATACCCCTGCTGGGTAGGACGAGCAACGACAGGGTATGGCTGACAGCCCTGGCCGAGCGGTGGTGGGATACCACCAACACCTTCCATTTCACCACCTTGGAGGCCACCATTACGCCTCTAGACTTCGCACCCATTACAAGCATCCAACTTGGAGGAGCTCCCGCCCCATTTGATCTTACCATCGCACAGTCTTCCGATGCTCTGATGTATTTCCTTGAGGCTATTCCGGCGCAGATGGACCGCGACCGGGTTCGATATACCTGGTTTTTTGACCGTTTCAGATACTTCCAGTGCACCGAGCCCCACCATTATGAGTGGGTTGCCTGGGGATTCTTAATGTATATGTTTGGTACCTCCTTGTTTTCGAACAAGGAGAATACCGTTCATTTACACTACTTAGGCGGCTTGGCTCGTCTTGATCGGGTCGCTTCGTACGACTGGGTGGCGCTGCTTTGACTACCCTCTACAGTTTCATGAGGACGCTGATTCGGTTCCCTTAGGAGCTCAGCATTGGGGGATACTAAAGGGTCTGGGAGCTATGGCTTAGTTTTCGCAGTTCTTCATCCATTTTCGTTATCTGTTATTTCTTCTTGCTGACATCTTCTTCTTTGCAGTTATGGACCTATGAGTTCCTTGGGCTTCATGTCCCGGCAAACACTGCGGCAGACCCTCTGGTTATTCCCCGTGCAGCTCGGTGGTCCTGTGGGCTGAAGGGGAAGAAAGCTGGAGGGAAGGACATGGACCGATTTTGGGTCTCGCTGGACCGGCTGACTCCTGACCAGGTATCATCACTTACTGTTCATTACCCTCTACACCATACTTATTCACTGCACTGTACCATAGTGATTATTAAACTCTACCATACTGATTACTGCATTTTGTTTACTGATGCTGCACTGTATATCATTGTACCTTGTAGGTTCACTAGGGCATCTGGCAGGCAGTTGAGGACCAGGCTGGCACAGACTTGATGCGTAGCCGAGAGATCACTTCCAGGCGGATCTTGATGGAGGGACCATTTGGACGGGATTACTATCTAGGAGAGCGAGTGGTTTACCAGTCGCTTGGCCTAGATCACTTTCAGAATGCAGTGGTCCCCCCAGTCCATATGCGTCGGACTGATCATCTGGGCCCCGTCGACTTGCTACTAGAGACGGTGGGACCCCAGTTGTGGAGCTACTAGTGGCATAGGGGGACTACACCATCTGGACCCGAGCGCACTTGATGGGTCCCTTAGGTCCCGGCCCGACTGGCCCTGGTGGTAGGAGGCGAGCACCGGGGGCCGCCGATGCTGATGCTGCTGCTGGAGGTGCTGCGGCTGCGGCTGCTGCTGGAGCAGCCGCCGAAGCTGCTGCTGGAGCAGCCGCCGAAGCTGCTGCCAAGGATGCTGCTGGAGGGAGGGGCCCAGAGTTACCATGGGACATCCAGACTGTGGTATACGGCTTCCCTTTCTCTCTTCCAATTCCTGTTCCGTTGAAATCGAAGTTCAGGGATGACGTCGGCCAGGTTTGTCTTCTACCTTTCTCTCAGTCGCTTATTCTTTCTTTACCTGTCTAGTTTATTTTAGAGTTGTTCTCTTCTACAGGTCGATCAGGCTTGGTTAGATTGGGTGATGCTGATGATTACCGATTTGAGAGTACTGGTCCTGCAGATGGATGCCTCGATGCGGGCAGCCGGCGTTGCTTTCATACCAGTAGCTGTCATGAGTAGCTTATATGTTTCAATTTTTTTTCCATTTTCTTGTCGTTATTCTGTTCTGAGTCTTATTTTTCTTTTGGCAACCACCAGCTCCGTCTACCGGTGTGATGCCACCACCTGCTCTAGTCCCGGCCCCAACCCCGATTAGAGGCCGTGGTTCCCGGGCATCCTCTCAGGCTCGTTCTAGAGGGTTTGTCTCATCTGCTCGGAGCCGATCTAGAGTTCTCTTCCTCTAGCAGTGATGACAGCGACGACTTTAACAGACTGTTCAAGGACAATAGCTCGGACGAGGCTGGTCCTTCCTCCTGCTGAGTTCGCCCCAGGCATTCTTGAGAGAGAGCTTTCCCCTTCCCTAGTTTTATTTACTATTTGATACATTTATTTTGATGGGCCTGCGTGCCCCAGTTTGACACACTCACGAGCCTGCGTGCCCCATTTTGCTGTTTATTGGGCCCGAGTGCCCTGGTTGTTTTACCTTGTTACATTCTGTTACTTTTTGATGCATTTTGGGGCCTTTGTGTCATTTCACATGTTGCATGATTTTCCCTTGTCTGCTGCTCAAATTATCTTGGAAGCATAATTCAGATGTCACAACTAACACAAGCCGTAAACTGACCTGTACCAGCTATGTTCCAACATGGCGGTCGCTACAATACAACATGGCGGTTGCCACTTTCCAAAAATGCTAACTAGGCAGTCGCTTGTTTAAACATGTCGGTCGCTTGGTCAAAGGGCTGATGTCACTGTACTGTGCTTTTTGAGTCAGCGGTCGCCTACTCACAAGGTGGCGGTCACCACATTGATTGTCCTTTTTGCAGAAATTTTGATTTCCCGCTCTTTTCTCTCTTATAAATGTAGCCCTGGAGGCCCCATTTGCTATTGCTCAAACTCAGATGGCCAATCCCCTTTCTTCGTGGTTTGAGGGACTTTCCCATATCGAGCGTTTGAACTTTGCCCCCTTTGGCCTTAACGCCCTTTTCTCTTTGAGGACCGTGAAGATTAACAGACATTTACTAGCGGCTATTACACAACTGTGGGATCCTCAGTCTCATGTCTTTCGGTTTCATTTTGAAGAACTTTGCCCCACCGAGGAGGAGTTTGCTGCCATTTTAGACTTTGCTCCGCAGGGCTCTGTTGTCGGTCTTACTCTTTTCCTCTCAGTTCGGCAGCAGGTGATGCAATTTTGTGCTCTATCCAAGACGGAGGCTTCCCTTCTGACCTCGGGTGACTGTCTTGACATCTCATGGCTTATTGAGAGATTTCATCCTACTGGTGACCTCAGCAATCTTGACTTTCAGCTGCGACGTCGTTATGCACTTTGCTTCTGCCTCCTTGCCCAGTATCTACTTGTCCCTTCTGATGGGCGGGTTAGTTGTGTCCTGGTTGACATTACTGGCCAAATGTGGATGGGGAAAGACTTCGTGCCCCTGATTTTGGCTGAGACACTGTTGGGCTTGGATGCTGTTCATTATGGCGAAACCACCACCTTTATTGGCAGCCCCTTACTTCTCCAGGTGAGCTTAACATCTTCCTCTGTATCAAGTTCTCTGTTACACTGAAAAGCCTTTCTCTTATTGTTCTAATTCTTGCTACATATCTGGCTGATGGAGAAGGTGAACCTTATACAGAAACCTCCCACTGATAGACACAATGCCGCTACTTTCCCTTACCGTCCGCGTTATAAGATATGTGACACTGAGGCATCTTGGCGACAATATCTTTCCTCTCTGACTGGTTCAGACATTACCTGGCAGTGCCCTTGGTGACGGATTCTTGCTATGACTCTGACCACTATGGATCACCCTGGCGTTCTGCTGATTGGTCTGTGTCAGACTACTTTCTACTACCCTCACAGGATCATGCGGCAGTTTGGCGAAGTAAGATCATATTTCCTAGCATTCGAGGCCATTTTTTTTCTTCTGTACTGCAGGCTCCTTTTTTAGCACAGTATCGGGACTCCTGGCCATCTTGCTCATTGATGGAGATGCACGAGTTGTAGTGTCCCGAGCTTTCTGCTGAATACAAGACATGGTTGACACAAGATAGGGAAAAGAAAGATAGAGAAGAGGGGAAACAAGTAGCAAAAAGGAGAAGAGTTTGAGGATCTCTGCTTTATTTTGAAAAATTTTACAGCTTTCTTTTTTATTTGTAGAGTTTGGGACTTGTGTGCCCTTCCTTTATTTAAGAATTTTGTAATCTTGTCTAAAATAATGAAAAACTCCCACTTTATGTTTAAGATGGCTTAAATTTATCCAAAGTTTTAATGACTTTATTATTAAAATTCAAGAATTAATTTGCATTGGTCTTATTCATATTCAAGATGGTTAAAGACAAAAAAAGTGGCCAGATTTCTTAAAGAAGCTGCCTACGCATCCCAAAAAGATGAAATCAGGTCTTAACGTAGTTTGGGCTCGATTTTTACTCTCGGGTATTAACACTCTCCTTTCGTAATGCCCTAACTTCTGCTAAGGTCGCCTTTTCAGATTTTTGGCCTTGCGGGCTGCTCTAACTTTTTCCTGAATTGCCTTTTCGGTTTTCAACTCAGCAAGCTTCTATTTTATCTTTATTTTTACCTCATGGATAGTACTTTTTGAGTTGATCAAGGTTAACAAGGGTGGAGAATACATTGCCATCCAAATCCATGGTTATGACTGCACCAACGGTCATGATGGTTTTGATCAGAAACGGTTCGGACCAGTTTGGTTTAAATTTGCCCATCGGGTCGAAGATAGGAGCTCTAATTTCCTTAAGACTAGATCGCCTTCTCTAAGATCTCAAGTCTTGACCTTCTTATTGAACACCCGAGCTATCTTTTTTTAGTAACCTTGTACATGAAATAGGGCTTGTAGTCTTCTTTCATCAAATAAAGCAATTCTTTCATCCGGTTCCTCTGCCATTCTGCTTCTGAGATACTGGCCTCAGCCACTACCCTTAGCGAGGGGATTTTCACCTCAATGGGAAGGACGGCTTCCATCCCGTACACCAAAGAGTATGGCGTAGTTCCGGTTGAAGTTCTGATTGACGTTCGGTATCCCCAGAGTGAAAATGGTAGATGCTCCGGCCAATCTTTGTGTGAGTTGATTATCTTTTGTAGAATTTTCTTGATGTTCTTGTTTGCTGCCTCCACCGCCCCATTGGTTTGCGGTCGATATGGTGAGGACTTATGAGCTACTATTCGGTATTCCTCGAAGAGACCCAGAACCTCTCCTTGAAAATGTGAGCCATTATCTGAGACAATTTCATGTGGTACCCCGTATCGACAAATAATATTTTGTTTGATAAACTTAGCGACATGAGAGGCCTTTAGTATTGAGTAAGAAGCTGCTTCCACCCACTTGGTGAAATAGTCAATGGCCACGAGGATAAACTCATGTCCATTGGATGCCTTCGGGGTTACTCTGCCAATTACGTCAATGCCCCATACTGAGAACGGCCATGGTGACATCAGATTATACAGCTGAGACGGGGGAACGTGCATGAGATTTGCAGGAATCTCGCACTTATGACACTTCCGCACAAACTGAATACAATATGTTTCCATCATCATCCAAAAGTACCCTTGTCGTAGGATCTTTTTGGCTAACATATTTTCGCTCATGTGTGGCCCACAAATTCCTGCGTGGATTTCCTTCATCAGTTCTTGCCCTTCTTCATTGTTTACACACAGCTTGTTGACCTAGAATGTCCTCGTTTGTACAGTCTACCACCACAAATGATAAACTGTGCAGATAGTTGTCGTATTGCCCTTTTGTCCTTTTTCCTGGCGAACTTGGGATATTCTCCTTTCTCTGTGAAGTTTTGAATATCAAAGTACCATGGGAGCCATCAATGCCTTCTTCGATAGCGACTATCATCTCGTATGCCGGCTTTCTTTTATGCTCTATTATCAGAGGTCACATCCATGGATGCTAGGGTGGCCAGTGCATCGGCAAACTTGTTCTGTAGTCTCGACACATGGGTAAATATTACTGATTCAAAGCACGGTATCAGCTTCTCCAGCTTTTGATGATAGAGAATTAAGGTTACATCCCTGACCTTCCATTCTCCTTTTGCTTGCGAAACTACCAGTGCTGAGTCTCCGATGACTTCTAGCTTTCTTGTTTCTAGTTCTAAGGCTGCCTCCAATCTAGCTAAGCATGCTTCATACTCGGCCTGATTGTTGGTGTTCAAAATTGAGCTTTAAGAACAACGGAATGTGTGAATCATCGGGAGTGACAAGAAGGACTCCTATTCCATAGCCATATTGCTTAGATGCGCCATCAAAATATAGAGTCCATTTTTCATCCCCAACTTTCATTAGCTGTTCGTTTGGAAACTAGAATTCCGTGTCTTCATCCCCTTCAACTGGTTGTTCGGCCAGAAATTCTGTCACTGCTCTGCCTTTGACTAACTTTTGAGTGACATATTGGAGATCAAATTCAGATAATAGCAGCAACCATCGAGCCAGCCTTCCTGTTAGTGCCGGCTTTTCAAATAGGTACTTCAACGGGTCCATCCGAGAGATGATATTCACCGTGAAAGATAACATGTAATGCCTCAATTTTCGGGAAGCCCAAACTAAGGCCCAATATGTCTTCTCCAGCGGCGTGTACCATATTTCTAACCTGGTCATCTTCTTGCTTAAGTAGTAGACAGCCTTTTCGATTCCAGTTTCTCCCTCTTGTGCAAGCATGCATCCCATAGCTGAATCAGTCACTAACAAGTAGAGGATCAGTGGCTTGTCAGGTTCGAGAGGGGATAGAACAGGAGGGTTTTGTAGGTACTGTCCTACGGCATCGAAGGCATCTTGGCATTTTTTATCTCACTCAAACTTAACTCCCTTCTTTAGCAGGTGGAAGAGGGGCTCACAGGTAGTTGTTAATTTTGCGATGAGGCAGCTGACGAATTGGATCTTTCCCAGAAAACCCCTAACTTCTCGCTCGGTCCGTGGAGGAGGAATTTCCAAAATTGCTTTGATCTTTGAGAGGTCGACTTCGATGCCCCGTTGGGTGATCATAAAACCAAGAATTTTTCCGGTGGTGACCCCAAATGCAAATTTCTGTGGGTTAAGCCGCATCTTGTACTTTTGAATCCTCTCGAAGAATTTTCGCAGCGCTGTAATGTGGCCATCCCGATCCTTAGACTTGACTATCATGTCGTCCACGTACACTTCGACCTCCTTATGTATCATGTCATGCAATAAGATAGTGGCAACCCTTTGATAGGTTTCCCCAGCATTCTTCAAGCCAAATGGCATAATACGGTAACAATAGGTGCCCCAAGGCATGGTGAATGTCGTCTTTTTTCTATCTTCAAGGTCCCTCAGAATCTGGATGTACCCAAAAAAGCATTCCATAAATGACAACAAGGCGTGTCCCGCTGTACTATCTACCAAGACATCAATGTGTGGCAGTAGGAAATCGTATTTCGGGCTAGTCTTGTTGAGATTCTGAAAATTCACGCAGACTCGGATACGACCGCCTTTCTTTAAAACTGGCATTATATTGGCTACCCATTTCGAATATTCGGTTATCATTAGAAATTCAGCGTTGATCTGTTTGGCAACCTCTTCTTTGATCTTCAAAGCCCATTCTAGCCGGATTCGTCTTAGTTTTTGTTTGACCGGTTTGGCATCAGGGTATAAGGGGATATGGTGCTGGACAATATTAGGATCAATTTCAGGCATATCTTCGTAAGACCATGCAAATACATCTTTGAATTCTTTTAATAAAGTTATTAATTGTTCTTGTTTAGTTAAGGATAAAAAAGAACCAATTTGAATATTTTGCGGGTTAGTTTTATCACCCAGATTTATTGACAAAGTTTCTTTAATTATTGGTTGGGCACACATTTTTTCTTCTCTTTTTATTAAAAGTTTTATTTCTTCAGGGATATCCCCGTCGATTTCAAAATCATCGGAAGGCATATGAAATAAATCAAATAAAGCAGAGTAACTGGAAACTTCGTTTATTTCATTAGGAACAGCGGGGATTACAAACTCGATAGCAAAAAAAGAGAGGAAAGCACCAACAGATGTGCCCTCGATTACAGACTCAGACTCGATTCCAGACTCAGGATAGACAAAGTGCACATCATCAGACTCGACGGTCCAGTTCTTTACTTCCTTTGTGGCCGCGTTGACGATGAGTTTGGTACAATCTGCCGGTGCGCTGAAACTCATCATGAAACAATCCGATTCAGTTATATACAACTGAGCCACATTTTCATTGAATAGCACGCCCAGATCAGCTCCATCAAACTTGTCAGCCCAATCATCTTCCTAACCTTCTTTTCTTCCTTCTCTCCTTCCATTATTTCTTCCTCCTCTGTGTCAGACAATTGGTAGCTGAAAAAGATTTCCAACCCAGGCAACTTTTGATTGGTTTCTTCGTCAATCCACAGCTATGAAAAGCCATAATACGAGAAATCTTCCTCTTCGTTGACAAAGTATCCATTGAGTGTCCCAGAATAATTGGCCTTTTGCCCCCTTCTAGGCCCTTCCACATCTTCTTCCGTTGGCTCATACTCAAGACCAAAACGATGTGAAGTTGGCAATACCTGAATGGATTTCGGGATTCCCTGCTGCTTGCGTCCTAATCCCATGCCCAGGAAAAAAAGACATTTTTCTCATCATCATTAAAGCTCGTGGGTTGACATACATTTCTTCTTCATTCATTAGCATCTGAACAGCATGTGCCTCATCGAACTGAAAACCACTGAGCAACACATCATCTTCACTATGTTGGACTTCTAGCAGAGTTGTGCCCTCTCCTTCTTTCGGAGGGTGGATACTGTCCTTTTCATGGATGGTCAACACTGTCCCGTTCTTTATCAATTTCAATTTTTGGTGAAGGGTAGAGGGTACCGCCTGAACATTCGGGTCATGTAGCCATGGCCTGCCCAGCAATAGATTGGAGGAAGTTGGGACGTCTAGCACGTGAAACTCTATTGACGTTTCCAAAGGTCCCACTGCAATGGCGAATGACACCAATCCCAGTACATCCCTTCTGGTGTTGTCATAGGCCCTCACCCCTTAATTGCAGGGAATAAATTGGTTGGGCCTCATCCCCAAGTAGATGGCTGTTCTCAATGGGCAAACATTCAAGGCGGACCCATTATCGATGAGGGTTACTAGGACCCATTTTTCCAGGAACTTGACAGTGATGTGGAGCGACTTATTGTGACTTTTTCCTTTAGCGGGCAAATCCTTATCATAAAAAAAATAACTTTGGGTTCGACGGCTGGCAGAATAAGTCCAATAAGTTGCTAAGGGGTTGCATCTATCGAGACATTGGCCTTATTCAACACTTTCAAAATAACTTGTTTGTGCTTATGCGATGCCGTCAACAAGCCCCAGATACTGATGTTGGCCTGTGTTCTTTTCAACTGTCTCAATACGGCATCATCCTCCTATTCTTGCTCTGTATCTTTCTCTTTTTCACTCAGAAGTTCCCTCTCTAACTGAGCTGGCTTAAAATGTCTTCCACTTCGGGTAAGGTGCTCCACGCCATCTTCGGGGTCCCATAAGCCGGGCATGAAATTATTAGTCTATCTCACTTCGTTTACGTGCGGAGGACTTTCAAATGCCTACAAATCATTTAGGTCACTAACGGCCGGCCTTTCTCGTCTTTCCTTGTCATCTTCAATACCCCACATGTTATCGATTTCTTCCCAGATGTCCTCTTCAATAAAATTCACTTGCTGTTCACGAGCGGCCCAAAAGTTAGCCCACTCAGCCCCATCAGATTTCAGCACAATCCTTACTAACCTATAGGATTGCAGGTCATCAACGTGTACCTCTTCCTCAAAAAGTTGGGGAAGGGTGATTCTGTCAAGTACATGGCCAAACCCATAAGGCCTAGTTGGATAATCCAATGGCCAATCATGCACCTCGTTGTGCTCCTCTTCTTCATGCTGGTAAACTTGGATCATGCGTTGATACCATTCTCAGGCATTATCATTCCATTCTTCCATTCTGTCTTAGCTGCCTCTAATCATCATGAATGAACAACTTGTCGAATCCTTGATAGAAGGAACAGACGGGCGCGGTAGGTGTACTGAACAAATAAACTGACTCAGGTCTTCAGACTGTCCCAAAGTCACACAATTTACCCCAGATGGCTTGGCATGATTTGGTAGAGGATTGGTTGTAACATTTGGTTTTGGAGCAACGGACAGTGGAGGGATCACCTTATTGTCGATGAGATTTTGGATCTCATGTTGGAGTCTCAGAAATTTGTCAGTCAGATGCCCGTGGCCTTGGTGGAAGGCACAGTATTGAGAGGCATTGTATCTCGGGGAAGAAGGTTGGGTACTAACATGGGATCTAGTACCTTGATGAGTCCTTTCTCTATCAGACGGTTCAAAGCAGTGGATAACGGGATGTTGAGAGGGGTAAAAGTTCTTTGCGGCTGTTGTTGTGTTTGCTGACCATTACCTGACTATTGAAAATTGCTTGTTTGATGCGTGGAAGAAGAAGGGTTCAAAAGGTTCACCTCGCCTGAGCGGGACACGAGGTTAATTGATGCGGATTGGTTTTGGTTGGTTGCGGGAAAAGTCCTTCTTGGTGGTTTCTGGCTGGACTCTGTCTTCTCGATATCACTAGATTGGATGGCATCCTCAATTTGCACCCCAGCGTCGAACAACTGTTAAAAGGTGGAAAGTGGCTGCGTGATGAGATAGTGCTTTAATGGAGACTGCAGATTGTTAGCCACCATTCTCACATGCACTTTCTCAGTTGGCCTATTTGTCATTTTTGCAGCTTTGCCCCTCTAACGGGTCAGGAAGTCAATGAAAGATTCCCAACTCTCTTGTCAGGTTGTTTCAAGCTCTCGAGTAGTGACGTCCAGCTGGACGTTGTAGCTGTACTGACTGATGAAGGCGGTGGCTATATCCTCCCATGTTCTAGTGTTGGCCACTTCGAGAGAGAGGAACCACCTCTGCGCAGCTCCAAAAAGCGATCGATGGAACAATTGGGCCTTGAGTTGATCATCAATCCCCATAGGGGAGAGAGTGCCCACATACATCCTTAAATGAATACGAGGATTCCCAGTACCGTCGAACTTTTCCATTTCTGGCATCTTGAACTTCTTAGGCAGCTTTGCATCTGGGAACGAGCATAAACCTTTCACGTCTAGCATATATTCTTCTACTCCTTTTGCCTTCCTCAACACCATTTCCATTCAGTCAATCTTTTTTGTCGGTGCGGATTCCTTATATTGGGCAGTATTTTCTTCTTCTACCACAATCGGGTGGGGAACCCGAGGTGGCACAGCAACTTGTGGTATCTCCGGTCCTTGGTTGTCATCCTAAAAATTTCCATCATTCTCATTCGTATTATCTGGCTGTCCGTTCACACCGAGCATACGGGCCTAGATTGCTTAAATCTGGGCCTGACACTGAGTTTGAGCATGGGTCTGTTACTCCACGGCTCGCTGTATCTCGGTAATAGCCCTCATCAGGGCTACCAGATTAACTTTGTTCTCTACCATGTTGGTTGATTCAGACAGTCTACGGAGTATACCTGATTCTGATCTTACCCTAACTTGTGTCAACTGTACTCATTCCGGATCAATGGTAACCCACAGAAAAACCTAAATCCCACAAGCAGAATAACCAGTTTTAGACAATAGATAGCAAAAACCCCAGATATCCAAAACAGCTGAAACTGAAATAATGCCCCGGTCGGGCCCATACCATCAGCATAACAACTGAACGTCTGAAAACCCCGGATGAGAACCAAAGGGAATAGATCAACTAAGCTCTAGAGGAAAGGTTTTATCTTAAGCAGACGGCGTTCGGACAAGAAGACTATTCTAACCCTCAAGAGACTGGTTCGACTAATGAGTCTAAAGGAAAACCGGTAGCATAACAGTAGAAAAGAAAAACTTTTCTCACATAGGTCGAAAGAGAGGGGGTTGAAAAAAGAAAGCCTAGACTAAAGAAAATAGGATATAGAATTAGCAACCCGAGCAGAACCCAAAATGGGAGAAATAAACTTAAAGGTCCAAACGAAACACCGGCATAACCCCGGGAAGAAGCCTACTACATCAATAGGGAAGAACTGACAATCTGATAAGAACCCAGAGAAGAGATAGACTATTCTAAAGGTGTCAGAACAAAATACGAACATGACCCCGGAAAGAGAACTATGGCATGAGAAATTTATCAGGGTGAAGGACAAAATTCGGGTAAGAACCCGAAAGCGAAAAACTATTCTAGTCAAAGAATAACAGAAAATTCGGGCCGAATCTAGGGAAAGAACTAGCCTAATCCGAACAAATAATCCTAACAATATATAACCAAAATATAAAATAAAAAAAAACACATAATCCTAATAGGGTTAGCAGCACCTAATTGGGGGATTCTAAGTTCATTATGTGCAAAAGATCGATTTTGGTCAATTTGAACAGGGTACCTTCTGAATAGAGCTGGGTATATAACTCCAATCCTTGAGTGGTGTAAGACATGGTCAAACAGTACGCTCGAACTCTTTTACTGTACCTATGGTAGCGTACAGTCAGTAAGGGTTGCCCGTCTTTCCAATAATCCCTGAAGCGGATTAACGTTCAGGGCATCAGGACGACCAGGTAGGGGGGTTTGAAGAACAATACATATGTATGCAAAAATAAAAATGAGAAATTTTTATTAAAAACCAATGATATTTTCAAGTCTAACCCTCTTATTTGATTTTATAAACCACTGTCCCCAATAGGGTCGCCAGAAAATACTGTGACGTTGGGATTTAGGAGTCAAAAATAAGAGAATTCAAAATATGTTTAGAAAATATTTTAACACCTTGAAAGTCACATTTTGAAAATCCCTTTTTATTAAAAATAGAGTCACCACTTAGTTATTGAGAAAAACTAAGAAAAACGAAAATGGCTTACTGATCTTGAAAACGTTAACTATATAAAAGGGTTCGGGGGCTAAGGTACAAATCGGGGAAGGTGTTACGCACCCCGTTCGCCCAATCATAAGGTTGGCCTCTACTAATCATCATTGATTCTTTAATAGAATTTCTCAAACGCATGCAAGTAAAAAAGATAGAGGTAAAGAGAGAACATCCAAAATTAAATATGAAAAATACATAATATATGTATATAGAATACCAAATAAGACAAATGTCAAAAGAAAAATTTTAAGTCCTAAGACATGCTATTTCTAACTAAAAGATACATGAAACACATACCCACATGAAATATTGTTTAAACAACCTAATACTAACAAGCTTTTATTAAAAGAAAAATATGCTAAAATTGTCAAAATTATCTAAATATAAATTGCACAAAAATGAACTACACAACATGTACAATATGCATATTATTACCTAAAAGTTGTAAGAAGTATGTAAAAAGGTCTTATGTTAAAAAGCTAGCAAAAATAATAAAATCTAATATCAAACATTTTGTATTAATAAGCAAATATTTAAAATTTTAATTTGAAGAAGAAATAAATAAAAGAGAACTTACAAGCCAAAATAAAATGTTAGCAAATGCTTGTTTAAACTACTAAAAAAAAATTTAATTATTTTATTTTATGCATTTTAAGAGATATAAGGATAATCAAAAGAAAATTATACTTTAATGATAAAACCTAGTTTAGAAAGCTTTTTATGATTTTCTTGATTTTAACAAAATGAAAAGAAAGAAAAATAAATAAAAATGGAAATGGAAGAAAATAAAAGAAATGAAAAGGAAAATGGAGTTTTAATTTTATTAAAGAAAGAAAATTATGAAACCATTTAAAGGTGAAAATTAACTTAAAAGCCTCTTTTATAATTTTTAGGTTTGATAAAATGGAGAAAAATGAAGCTATATGTAAAAAAAACAACATTAAATTAACTATGAACTAATTTAGAAAAGAAAGAAAGGAGAAGGAAATAAAATACTAATAAAAGAAACACTAAAGAATAATTTTCATTAAATAGATGCAATATTGACAATTGCAACTATTTTCATGTAAGTGCTTTTTATTTTAACAATAACGATATTATTTAGTCGTTTTGTCAAATTATATTAGCACTAATTGATGAGTCTATATAAAGAAAATAACAAATGTGCTAAGTGTGAATGTGGAGAAATTAATAACCAAACAATTAAAGACAATAACTAGATTATATGAAGCAAAACAAAATCAACTAGATAAATGAAAAAAATATGCAAATTAAAATTAGATTTAACCCAATCACCTCAAAAGAGAGAAAGTAGAGTTTAGAAAGATCAGGGATCTAAACAGGGTACCTAAATTTCTGGGAAATTCTCAAGTTGTGTAATGTGCTTTAACAACTCAACCCTCGGGTGGTGATCCAAGTAAGGCCTCAATGTAGGTGTTGGAGATTCAGGACTTGGTACCTCGGCAGAGCTTCAGCGTCGAGGCTCGGAATCGCTCAGTTTATCGGCAGAGTCTTTCTCACTCAAAATTCGTACTGAAAACGTACGCTGGGGTATGGTATTTATAGAATTCTTCCACCAATAAAATGTTGTCACGTTTTGGGGCACGTCTGGCTTTTTGGAGTTGGCGGTCGCCACAATGCGAGTTGGCGGTCGCCAAGTTTTTGGAAGGTTCCACAGTAGAAGTTGGCAGTCCCATGATGAAAGGTGGCGGTCGCCACTTTTGGCTAGGGTTTCTACAAAATTCTATAGCGGGCGCCATGAAGAGAGTTGGCAGTCGCCTTACTTGGGCAGCAAGTTTCGATGGTTCGTCAAAATTTTATTGGTTTGAAGGTTCTGGGTTCAAATACCGAGCTTGGATCACTTCTCGAGGATCGTACGGAGGCACTAATCCATCTGTTTTCATCACCGAATTCGCCTGAGATTAGGCGGGGTCAAATTAGGGCGTCTACACTTTTCATCAACTACTTTACCATCTTCATCCTTATCAAGTTTTGTTGTAGGACACATTGGAGTTCCCATAGGCTTTACCTTGGGCATGTCAAACCTCTTCAATATGTCTCTCGTGTATTTGGCTTGATTGATGTAAATTCCTTCTTGAGGTTATTTGATTTAGAGTCCTAGGAAGTAGTTGAGCTATCCCATCATGCTCGTTTCGAATTCTCCCTGCATACACTTAGCAAAGTCCTTGCAAAAAGATTCGTTAGTTGCACTAAAGATTATATCATCCACATAAATTTGTACAACTAGCATGTCACTTCTTTGAGACTTGATAAAAATGGTGGTATCAATTGTTTCTCTAGAAAACTCATTTTCAATCAAGAATTTGCTAAGCCTTTCATACCAAGCTCTTGGTGCTTACTTTAAACCATAAAGAGCTTTGATAAGTTTGAAAACAAGGTTTGGAAAATCTAAATTTTCAAAGTCAGGAGATTGTTTCACATAAACTTTCTCCGAAATAAAATCATTTAAAAAGGCACTCTTGACATTCATTTGATAGAGTTTAAAATTTTTAAAGCATGCAAAATCAAGCAACATTCTAATGGCTTCAAATCTAGCCACAGCAGAAAAAGTCTCATCCAAATCGATGCCTTCTTTTTTATTGTAACCTTGGGTTATCAATCGAACTTTGTTCCTAAAAACTACTCCAATATCATCTATTTTATTTCTAAAAATCCATTTTGTACCAATAATGGAGTGTTCTTTAGGTCTTGGGACTAAAGTCCAAACTTTGTTTCTTTTAAATTGGTTTAGCTCTTCTTGCAAGACAAGATCTAAAATTTATCGTTTTTGGCTTTCTCAAAATATTTCGATTCAGTCTGAGAAAGGAATGCTAAATTACCACAAACATTATGTAGAGAAGAGCGAGTTTTGATACCTAAAGATGGATCACCAATGATTAGATCATTTGGGAGACCATGAGCGTACCTCCACTCTTTTGTTAGATCAGAATTTTCTACATTTTCAAATTTTGCAATCTGTTGGACTGCATTTTGTTGTGAATTTGGAACTTCCTCTTGATTTAGCTCTTTCTTATCTTTGATGAAGATATTTTTAACATCTTTTTCTAAATCTAAAAAGTTATCTTCACAAAAATCCTTTGAAGAACCAATGTTAGCTTCATAAAAAATAACATGTATAGATTCTTCAACAACTAGGGTCCTTTTGTTGAAAACTCTATACGCTTTGCTAGATATAGAATATCCTAGAAA
>JAOTRH010050917.1:0-19351 GCA_034768845.1 Heliamphora exappendiculata
TAAACATGGTAAACACAGTGTGGCGATGCACAGGAAAGGTATCCGCTCTCTTGGGCATTTTAACATACAGTTTATGTACGAACTTCAAGTCGGACTTACATGCCAAGCATTAAGTAAGATGGAAATTGAGCAGATCCGGAAAGAAACACATGCTCGTGTATAAAGTTTAAATGCTGTAATTTACGGAGACAATGAATATCTATATTAATGTTACCAAAACCCGCCCCGGTCGGAGCGTAGACGGCGCAAGAAGCGGTGGACGGCGACGGCGCGTGAGCAGTACTAGAGCAGGACGGCGCGCGCAAGGAGCGGTGGAGCGGTGGAGCGGCGACGGGATGAAGGACACGAGCTGTAGAGCGGTGGCGCTGCGCGCGTGGAGACGGCGCAAGGAGTGGAGCGGTGGCGCTGCGCGTGGAGACGGCGCAAGGAGACGACCCAATGAGACGACGGGATGCGCTGCGTGGGAAGGAATGGGGGTATTGCGCCGCTGCGTGGGAAGGAATGGTGCTTTTCCTAATTGTGTTTGAAAGTGTTTTTCCTAATTGTGGTTAGGAGAATAAAAAAACTGTGGTTAGGGTTTTTAATAATTCATACTAAAGGTGTTTTATGTACAAATTTATGGTATTTGTATCGGTTAAAAAATATGTTTATTTTTAGTCACGCAAAGAATTTATTGATTATAACTTTTTATTTATTCACACAGAATTCTTTTTTATTTATTCGCACAGAATTTATTGATAATAACTTTTTATTTATTCACGTATAACAAATTGGCAAAAATAAATAAACTTATGGCATTTACACATGCTAGAAAAATATATAACTTTTACCAACGCACATAATTTGTTGGTAATAAATTTTTTATTTACCAACGCTTAACAGTTAGAAAAAATAAATAACGCGTAGGTAAAAAGTTTACATCTTGATGGCAAAAAAAAATTTTGACGCCAATTATTTTTTGACACTATTTGCAGTTACTTAGGCTAATTAGAGATTTTCATAAGTGTTTGGCTACGAAGTTTACTTAGATTAGGGGTTTTGATAAGTGGGTTTTGATAAGTGTTAAAAGAATTGGTTAATTTTACGTAGAATTAAGAACTTTACTTAGGTTAAGGGTTTTGATAAGTGTTAAAAGAATTAGTTAGTTTTACATAAGTTTATGCAAAAACTACGTAGTTTTATAAATAGACTTATTAAAATTATATTGATTAAAAAAATATGTTAATTTTTACCCATACATAAAATTTGTCGGTAATAAATTTTTTATTTACCAATGCATAATATGTTGGAAAAAGTAGATAAATTTGTTGCGGCTAAAAAATATGCTTACTTTTACCCACGTACAGAGTTTGTCGGTAAATAATTTTTATTTACCGACGATCCATATGTTGGCAAAAATAAATAGTGCGTAAGTAAAAGGTTTACATCCTGATGGCGGAAAAAAAATTTGGCGCCAAATGTTTTTCAATACTATTTGCCAACGAATGAGTTCTGCGTCGCTAAATCAAATATTTTTTCGAACTTTTACCCACGTACTTTGTTATATCATAGCCAAAAATATATATTTACCAACTAAAAATACCATGCGTTGGCAAATTTAGTCGCCAATTGTGCATTTTGTTGTAGTGTGGCGTCAGAATTTGTAACTGCATTTAAATAAATTACAGTAGAGACCTGCAGAGTAAGTAAGACATGGGCTTCCAATATAATTATGAAATTCTGCCTCAACCCAGAATCAATTTTATAAAAATATAAATTATAATTCATTCGACTAAAAAACTATAATTGCACTCCCGACCTTATTCTCAAAATCGTAGTATTCGAGTTTCTATTATTAAATACTTATTTATTCTCTCTATGTTAAGATTACAGATACATACCAATTAAATTAAATTATTAATAATTATATTTTATCGACTTTTTTAAAAAAATTTAAGTTCTTCCACTTAACTTATTTGACTGCCGGATTATAAAATTTATCTGCATTGTTTGAATTAGTCAAAATTGATAAGCTTCCTTAATGGTGTATTATAAAATTGATATGTGAATTTCGTTAATAATTAATATTTATCATATAATTAATATCTTTATCCAACTCTTCGGGATTATAGATCCATACAATAATGCACCTTTTAATGAATCAAAAAAACGAATATTAAATATACGTAAATAATATTTATTTCAAAATTAAAAGTGTAAGCACTCATAATAACCATGGAGTGTAAATTAATTTATATAGTCAGTACAAAATTAATTATCTCAATTTTGTCCTTTTCAATACATACAAAGTATACTAACACAATGAGTCAGAACAATTGTCAAAACAATTACCGTTCCTCGTAATCATGAGAGATATTTTGCGTGCAAATCAAACTCTACACACCATATTAAATACTATGTAAAATAAAAGACGCACATGCACAACATTAAATAAATAATAAAATGCATACATTACTCATTAAGATTCTTATAAAATTGAAAAACTAATTTTATTAATAAATAAAATTAAATACTAAAATAAAAAATCATAATTTTTAATATACAACCCTAAAATCTCTTATTTATACTCAAAATCATGTTGCCATACATCTGACTCTCATACCCTCTACATAATTGTAAAAAATTTTAGCCGGTAAATTCTTTGTAAAATGATCTGTAAGGTTGTTTGCAGATACAATATTGACCACGGTTACATTATCTTTTTGTACGATCTCTCGTATCATGTGATATTTACGCTCAATATGTTACACCTTCCAAAGTAAACACATATCCTGAGGTAAATTTTTGAGAATCCTTATCTGATTGAAAATCAAAGTCTGTGTACTCCAAAGGTACTAAACCATATGCCTGGTAAACCAACACATAATTCTTAGTCAATTTTAGGTACTTGATTATATATTTTACCGTTGTCCAATACTCTTACTTTAGATTAGACTGATATCTGCTAACCATGCCAATGATAAAATAGATGTCGGATCTAATGCAAAACATAACATATATGAGACTTCCAACTGCCGAAACATAAGAATCGTATTCATCTTCTCTATCTCAACAGATGTCTTAGGACATTGATCCTTGGATAGAATGATTCCATGCCTGAAAGGAAAAAATTATTTTCTTGAAATCCTACATGTTAAAACGAGTAAGGACAATGTCAATATAAGTAGCTTGTGATAAGCCTAGCTTTCTCTATTTTTGATCTCGCATAAACTTGATCCCGAGGATGTGACTGGCATCTCTTAAGTCTTTCATATTGAACTAACCAGATAACCATACCTTCAACGAAAATAACACCCCCACATCATTTTCGATGAGTAAGATATCATCCACATAAAGTACTAATTACACCACCATGTTTCTAACAAGCTAATTGTACACAGAGGACTTGTTAGGATTTTGATAAAAATCATAAGACTTACTAACCTGATCAAACCAAGTATTTCATGACTTAAATGCCTACTTAAGTCCAGAAATAGATCTCTTAAGCTTGCACATCATGTGTTCCAGACCTTTTGCTATGAAATCGTCTGATTGTACCATATAGATACACTCGTCAAAACTTATGTCAAGGAAAGCTGTCTTGACGTCCATTTACTAAATTTCATAATCGAAATGAGCCGCAATAGATAAGAGAATCTGGATAGATTTAAGCATGGCTATCGGTGAAAAGGTCTCCTCATAATCGATCATTTCTTTCTAAGTAAACCATTTTGCAACAAGCCTAGATTTGAAGGTTTCTTTTTTTTCGTCTACTCATCTCTTCCTCTTATAGATTCACTTGCATCCGAAGAGTTTTATCCCTTTGGGTGGCTTTATAAGTTTTTAGACCTGATTAAAGTACATAGACTCCATCTGTAGACACTCCAATTTGACCCCGCCCAATCTTAGGTGAATTCGATTATGAAAATAGCAGGAATAGTGCCTCAGTTCGATCCTCGGAAAGTGATCCAAGCTCGGTATTTGAACCTAAAACCTTTAAACCAATGAAATTTTGTCAGACCATCGAAACTTGCTGCCCAAGTAAGGCGACGACCATGTTCATTATGGCAACCGTCAATAGAACCTCTTGGAAACCTTAGCCAAAATGGCGCCCGCCACCTTCTAATATGGCGACCGTCAGATTACATTGTAGCGACCGTCATAAAACTTTGTGGAACCTTTCAAAAACATGGCGACCGCCAACTCCAAATGGCCTGACGTGTCCTTAAAATGTGGCAGCATTTCATTGGCTGAAGAACTCTTTAAATACCGTACCTCTGGTACATTTTCAAGGACAGAAAAGGAGTGAGAGATTTTGAGAGTAAAGCTCTGTCGAGTCGCCAAGCAATTCCGAGCCGCGACGCCGAAGCCCTACCGAAATACTAAGCCTCCGACGTCTACCTTACAGCCTTGCTTGGTTCACCACCCGAGGATTGGACAATTGGAGCTCATTTCATTGACTTAAGGATTCCTTGGCAATCTAGGTACCTCGTTTGGATCCCCGATCTTTCTAAACTCCACTTCTCTCCCTTGGGGTGATCGGGTTAATATTTATTTTCAAATTCTTCAATTTCATTTATAGTCAGTTTTATTTAATATATGCAATGTAGTTTGTAATTTGTTGTTTAATGTAGTGAGGCTATTTAATATTAATTTCATTTATAGGCTATTTTATTTTTATTTCGTTTTAATACCTTGTTACATTCAATTAATTCATTAACATAGTGCTAATATATCTCTAACAATTACAACTTGATAATGTTGTTAATTGTTGTAATCAAAACACTTACATAAAAATGGTTGTAATTATTAATATTGCACCCATTTAATTGCTAATTTTCTTTTAATGTTAATTTAGTTCTTTTTTTATTAGTACTTTGTTTCTTTTATTTTTCTTTTAATTTAATGTTCTAACATTAATTACATTCATTTTCTTTTAATTAGTCTAATTTTCGTTTGTTAGCATTTTATTTTAATTTCTTTTCTTGTACTATTAATTGAGTGCTCCATTTTAATTATTATCTTTCATTTAATGGTAATGTAATTTTCTTAGCATTTACTTTCTTCTTTTTTTTTTTATGATATAATTTTATTTTCTTTTTCACGTTTTATTTCTTTTAGCTTAATGTAATTTTTTTTCAATACATTAGACATTTCTTTCTTTTTTGTAATATTAGTTTAATATTCTATTTTTCATTTTTCATTTTCTCTTCCTTTTCTTAATTTTCTTTTAATGTAGCATTCTATCTTCTTTTATTATCTTTAATACTAATGTTCTACTTTTTTTTTCTTTCTTTTTAATATTAATTTAAGCATTAATTTAATTCTCCTTTACTAGTTTTTATTTTTCATCTTCTTTTTCTTTTCTTTTAATATTAGTGTAATTCATTTTTCTAACATTTTATTATTAGTCTAAATTCCTTTTAAATGCTACATTTTTTCTTTTTTTTTTCTTTCGAAGTTAGCTTAATTTTCTTTCTATAGCATTTTTTTATTCTTTTATTAAATTCAAAAATCACAAAAAAGACTTTTAAGTTAATTTTTATTTTTAAATAGCATTATAATTTTTTTTTCTTATAATAGTTAAAACTCAATTATCCTTTTCATGTCCCTTCTTTATTTTATTTTATTTTATTTTTTTTATTCTCTTTTAAAATGTAAAATGTTAATAACTAAATCTTCTTTTTATTTTAAAATCTTCCTTTGTTAGCTCAACTTTTTCTTTTAAAATATTTTTCTTTTCTTTTCTTCTATTAACTACCAAAAAGCACAAAATCATAAAAATATTTTTTAATGTTATTTTTTATTCTTCTTATCTTCATCTTTTATGTAAATAATTAGATTTTTTTCTTAATAGTATTTTCTACCATTCTTATTTTGTCAAATCTTTTCTTTTCTTTTGAAATTTTAATTTCTCTTTAAGTATATAAAACCATTTCTTTTCTTTTGTTAGCAAATTTTTCTTTTAATAATTTCTTTTGTATGCATTTCTCAATTCTATCTAGTTTATTTTTTACCTGGTTTATTTTCTATCTAGTTTGTTTTGATTTATACATATTTTGGTCATTTTCTTTAAAACTATGTTTTTAGCTTATTTTTGCTTGCAATCCATGTTTAGGTCATTTTAGCAATTTTAGCATTTTATTCTTTTAACCAAATTATAGTAATTTAGATTGCTTAAACAATATTGCATGTGGGTATGTTTCATGTATCTTTTAGATAGAAATTGCATGCTATAGAATTTAGGATTCTCCTTTTGGCACTTATTCGTTTTGGAGTGTTATGTACATATTTTATGTATTTTCTATACTTGATTTTGAATATTCTCTCTTTACTCATATTTTTTCTATTTGCATGCATTTTAAAAAATCATATTAAATAACTAATGATGATTAGTAGAGGCCAACCTTACGGTTGGGCGAACGGGATGCCTAACACTTTCTCCGATTCGTACCTTAACCCCCGAACCCTCTTTCTCTGGTCAAACGCTTTTAAGATCCGTAGCTATTTATATTTTTCTTAGTTTTTCTCAAAAATTGAGTGGCAACTCTATTTTTAATAAAAAGAGGTTTTCAAAATTTGGTTCTTAAGGTGTTAAAAGATTTTTCTAAACATTTTTTAAATTTTCTTATTTTTGAATCATTTTTTCAAAACCCCTAAATCCCAACGCCACAGTATTTTCTAACGACTCTGTTGGAGATTGGTTTATAAAATCAAATAAGGGGGCTAGACTTGAAAACATCATTGGTTCTTAATAAAAGTTCTCATTTGCATTTTCTCATTTGCATATGCATTGTTCTTCAAACCTCCCTGCCTAGTCGACCTGATGCCCTGAACGTTAATCCGTTTCGGAAATTGTTGGGGAGACGAGCAACCCTTGCTGACTGTACGCTATCATAGGTGCAGTAAAAGAGTTCGGACGTACTATTTGACCATATTTTGCATGGGAGGTATATACCCGGCTCTATTCAGAATGTACCATTTTCAATTGACCAAAATCGATCTTTTGCATATAATGAACTTAGAACCCCCCAAATTAGGTGTTGCTAACCTTAGTAGGGTTATGTATTTTTTTCATTGTATGTTTTGTTTGTATATTGTTAGGATTATTTTGATCAAGTTTAGGCTAGTTCTTTCTCCAGGTTTGGCCTGGATCTTCTGTTATCTTTTGCTTATGCTAGCTTTTCCTTTAGGTTCTTACCCGGGTTTTATTTTTCACCATATTTGATTTTTCTTACCATAGTTTCTTCCTAGGGTCGTGCCTGTGCTTTGTTTTAACTCTTCTAGGGTAGTTTCTCTCTCCTCCGAAATCTTTTCGGGTCATTAGTTCCCTCTCCCTTGACATAGACTCATTTTCTTCAAATCCTTGTAATACCCGTGAAAGTTATTTTTCTACCGTCATGCTGTCTGTTTTTTTTTATAATTTTTAGGTCGAACTAGTCCAATCAATGTAGATTTGTTTCCCTGTCGAAGTGCTGTCCATTTCCCCATTTTAGATGAGCTTTCCTTCTAGAATTTAGTTGATTTCCCTTCTTATCCATCATTTTGGTTTTCGGGTTCTCCCGTTATGCCGCCAGCATGAACCCGACAGGGGCATTATTTTAGTCTCAGTGTTTATCTGCTTATGATCTACTGTTTTAGAAATCCAAGATATCTGCTATCTGCTGTCAGAATGTTTTCCTGAGAAGTGTCTGATACTGGTTATTCTGCTCTTTGCAATCTAGATGTTCTTTATGAGTTTACCATTGGGCTGAGAAAAGTACAGTTAGCACACGTTTGGGTGAGGTCAGGATCAGGCAGACTTTATTGGGTATCCAAACAGCCAACTGAGTCAGCTGAAATGGCAAAAAATGAGGTGAATCTGACGGCCCTAATGTGGGCGATCACTGATATAGAGAGAGCAGTAGAGCAATAAGCCCAGGCTCAAGTGCAATGTCAGGCACATGTCTGGGCAATTTAGGCCTGTATCCTTGTTGTGAACAGACAATCAGATGACACGAATGAGAATGCAGAAGACTTTTGGGATGACAATCAGGTCCCTAATGGGTCGCAAGTTGTTCCACCACCACCACGGAACCCTCAGCAGGTAGTAGTTGAGGAAGAAAATACTGTGCAGTCTAGAGAATCTACATTGATTGAAAAGATCGACGGGATGGAGAAGGTCCTTAGAAAGGCCAAGGGGATCGAGGAATACATGTTAGACGTGGGAGGGCTATGTTTGTTCCTAGATGCTAAACTTCGAAAAAAGTTTAAAATGCCAGATATAGAGAAGTTTGACAGAACCGGAGATCCCAGAATTTATCTCCGAATGTATGATGGCATTTTCTCGTCAATGGGAATTGATGACCAATTGAAGGCTCAGCTCTTTCACCGATCTCTTTCTGGGGCTGCTCAAAAATGGTTTCTCTCGCTCGACGTAGCCAAAACCAGAACTTGAGAAGACATAGCAACAGCTTTTATCAGCTAGTATAGTTACAATGCCCAACTGGATGTAACTACCCGAGGGCTTGAAACGGCCCGACAGGAGAACAGGGAATCTTTCGTTGACTTTCTGACTCGATGGAGGGGTAAGGTCGCCAAAATGACAAGTAGGCCCATTGAGAAAGAGCAGGTGAGGATAGTGGTGAAGAACTTGCAGTCCCCGTTGAAGCGTTATTTGATCACGCAGCCACTTTCCACATTCGAGCAGTTGTTTGATGCTGGGATTGTAGACACCCCAATTTGATCCCGCCTAATCTTAGGCGAGTTCGATGATGAAAACAGGTAGAATAGTGCAACGGTATGATCATCGAAAAGTGATCCAATCTCGGTATTTGAACCCGGAACCTTCAAACCAATAAAATTTTGACGAACTATCGAAACTTGCTGCCCAAGTAAGGCAACCGCCAACTTTTTTTATGGCGACTGCCATAGAACTTTGTGAAAACCCTAGCAAAAAACGGTAACCGCCACCTTTCATCATGGCGACCGCCAACTCTCATCATGGCGACCGCCATAGGAATTTATAGAACCTTCCACAAACATGGCGACCGCCAACTTTGATTGTGGCGACCGCCAACTCCAAATGGCCTGACGTGTCCCAAAATGTGGCAGCATATCATTGGTTGAAGAATTCTATAAATACCGTACCCCAGCGTACGTTTTCAGTACAAATTTTGAGTGAGAGAGACTCTGCCGAAATATCGAGCAATCTCGAGCTCCGACACTGAAACCTTGCCGAACCTTCGACTGACGTTGAAGTCTTACTTGGATAACCACCCGAGGATTGGCCCATCGAAGCACATTCCTGACTTGAGGATTCCACAATTCGTACCTTGTTTGGATCCCCGGTCCTTCTAACCTTATTCTCTCTCTTTTGGGGTGATCGGGCTACATTTAATTTCAATTCAAGTACTCCTTCTTATTTACATAGTTAATCTGGTCCTTATATAATTGCTTTCATTTAGTTTAATCTTTTAATCCATTGCTTAATTCACACATTTACACTAAGTACATTGTCGTTTTCTTTAATATATGCATCAAATTAGTGTTAATATAATTAAACGATACGACAAAATAATATCGATATTATTGTTATTCGAAACACTTACATTAAAATGGTTATAATCGTCAATATTATACACATTTAATTCTAGCATTTCATTTCTTCTGTTTTTTTTATGCTAATTTAATATTTTGGTATTCATTTTCTTTTATTTTCCTTTAGTTAGTCTAATTTTCCTTCTAATAGCATTTTATTTCATTTTTTTAAGTCCCATTTTCTTTTCTTTAATACTAATACTCTATTTTATTTTCTTTTATTTCTAACTCTTATTTTCTATCTTTTTTCTTTCTTTTAATGTTAATGTAGTTTCTTTTACTAACATTCTATTTTCTTTTGCTTTTCTTTTATCACTAGCTTTAAATTCCTTTATAATGTCATTTTTTTTTCTTTTAATCTTCTATTTACTAATTTTAGTATTTCTTTTCTTTAATGTTAGTACCTATTTTTTTTTAAAACTCTATTTTATTTCTTTTAAAGTTTTATTTTCTTTTCATAACATTTTATCTCATCTTATCTTTTTTTTTCTTTATTAAACCCAAAAATCATAAAAAGTCATTTAAGCTAATTTTTACATTTAAATGTAATTTTCTTAAAATGAGAATAGTTAGGTGAATAGTTAAGTTTTCTTTTAGTAAATGAACATTCTCTAACCTTTTTCATTATAGCATGTTTTTTTTTTCTTTCATAAACTTTTTTTTCTTTTTATTTAAACATTTAATTTCTCTTTTTCATATAGCACTTATTTTTTTTTGTTAGTAAGTTTTCTTTTAATATAGAATTTTTTATGCATATTTACATTTAGTATTAAATGCTTATCTAATGTATGTTTATGCATGTTTTGATTATTTTCTTTAAATGCATGTTTAGAATAGTTTAGCTTATTTTTGTAATAAATTTATGTTGATATAATTTTAGCATCTTTTAGTATATTTTGTTTTTTAGGCAAATCATGATAGTTAGCTTATTTTTGTAAATTGCATGTGAATATATTCTATGTATCCTTTTAGTTAAAAATTACATACCTTAGAACTTAGAATTTTACCTTTTTATTTGTTTTGATTTGGAGTACTATGTACATATGTTATGTATTTTTCGTATTTAATTTTGAATGTTCTCTCTTCACCTCCATATTCTTTATTTGTATGCATGTGAGAAATTCTATTAAAGAACCAATGATGATTAGTAGAGGCCAATCTTATGGTTAGGCGAACGGGGTGCCCAACACCTTCCCCGATTCGTACCTTAGCCTCCGAACTATTTTTCTTTGGTTAATGTTGTTGGAACAGAAGAAATTTTTGAACTGATGCCATGACCGTAAAAAACGACGTATGCATTTTTCATGAAAACTGAAAACTATATTAATCTTAATAGTATGATACTTTAATTAAACTTGTCAAAAAGTTTCAAGAAATCCTGAATATGTTGAAGATGACCTTACAATCTTTTCACGTATGTCCAGGACGCACTACGACGATCACGGTGTGTGGGCACCGATTTCGATCGAAGAGTTCTCCCTCTATTGGTTTCTTCTCACACACTTCTATCCAAGAATGCAAAATTAATTGCCAAAAAGAGAGAGGGGAGGCGGCTATGGTGGGGAGATTAGGGTTAGGATTTTATATAAAATCTCATTTTGATATATCTCTCTATATATCAAAGATTATGTTAAGTATATATCTTATCTTTCCTAAAAACAAGCAAGAGATATATATTTTTTATAAAATTAAATCCCCACCCCCTTATTAGGGCCGACCACCTAGGGAGTAATCCCTAGGTGTACCAAAAATCAAAATCTCCCTTCATTATTTAATTTAATCCATGAATGTTTTCGACGGTAAAATCGGCATTCTAATTAAATTAAATAATTACCGAAACCAATAAGAAAAATATCCGTGCGTATAATGGGTTACGCGAGGGATCACGAGGAAGTATAGGATTCGGGCTAACCGTATGAGAAAACCAAATATCCCTAACTATGTCCCCGAGCTACATCTTTTCCCGTACGAACCAGAACTTATTATACTAAAGGTCCTAACTGAACTCCCGGCCCTAACTCAAATTATGTCTTGAGTTTTCAATTATTAAATGCACTGAATTCTCTCCACGTTTAAGATATGGATTCTCGATAAATAAATTAGGTTACTAACAATCCGATTTAATTATCCTATTTTTCTCGCAACCGCACCGCTTAACCTTTTGATATGCCGGATCTGAAGATACACATATATGTTTAGCATAATCAAACCTATAAGCAAAGTACACGAGGAAAAACTCCTCAACCTAAATCGGATGTGGTTTTTGTCAGCTGATTATCAATCATCGGACAAATAACGTTAATCCCCAACTCATCGGTATTGTTAATCTCATAGAGAAAATCTCAACCATTGACGACTCTAAGTACTGTACATCATCTGAACACAATTAATCAATCACTTCAGGATTAAAATTTCGTGCAATACATGATAATATGAGATGTGAATCAATTCATATAGTCAGTATAGAGTCGATCATTCCATTTATTAATCTATGGTCACACATATCTACTCAATGGCCTCGTTAATGACTTTAAGTTAGTTTTAAGATGAATTTTTTAAATATTTTTTTTAAAATTTAAAAAGTCAAAAAGTCTTGTTTGATAACTCAATTTTTTAATTTTTTAGTCTTTTTGCATTTTTTATATATATCTTTAAAAATATCATAATTTTTATTATATATATTTATTTTTTATAAAAATTATATTTTTAAAATTTACTTGTTAAAATTTATCAAACAAGATCTATATTGAATAAAAAATTATCTAAAATTAAAATTTTAAAAATTATAATAATTTTAAGCTAAACTTGTTGCCTTTTTTTATTAAAACCACTTTTAAGTAAAACTTTTTAGACTATTTCCTTTTGTCTTAAACTGGCCAAATGAACTTTTTAATTAACTAGCTTAAAGTGATTTTAAAACCTTAAAAAAACAAAAAAAACAAAAAAAAAATCTCTCTTAAAATATGTCCAAAGTTAATCTCTTCATTTTCAATGATTTTAAAATGTAATCCAAAATCCAACCATCCCTGATCCCTTATTCTAGGATATGGACCGTGCTCAGCCTAAAAGATTAGTATTATTGTGCTGCGTCTTATTTAAATTTATTTGGTGAATAAAATTTTATCATTGAATTCATTTATTAAATAAAACTCGTCGAGTTTATTTAGCAAGTAAAATTTCAGATTTATCCAATAACTGTAGCTAAATGATTGAATAATATTTGTTTAAAAATAATTTTATTAAAATTATAATTTTTATTTATTTATTTATAAAATAATATTTATAAATCTTATTCAATTACTTAACTACAAGTATCGAATAAATTTAAAATCTCACATGCTAAATAAACTCAATAAATTTTAAATAATAAATAAATTCGATCCTAAAAATTTATTCACCAAATAATCTAAACAGGCGCAGCACAACGGTACCCTTTAGGCGTAGTACCGTCCCCGCCTCCCTTATTCTAATTCCATTCTAGGCAACGAACACAGTTTCTGGATTCTTAGTGGTGCAGGCTTGGATTTTACTTGATGGGAGGCATCATTTGGCCACCAAACGCTACTAGTAGTCAAAGCATTCAAAAGGAGCCTGCTTTGTTTTTATTCTCTCTTGTTTTGGTGCGCGTTTGATATCTTAGACTTTTTCTGATGTTGAGGGCCTCTGTAAGGGAAAACCCCACAAAGAATTTACCAGACATCGTCTTCACTTCATCTCCATCTTTCCCCTAGGTCGTCGTCGACCCTAGAAAACTACCCCGCCAAGTTGCTTATTGCAAACGTAAATTGACTGCTCTTTCTCACCAAGTATATAGTTATATAACCGTCTTTCTCGTTTCTCCCTCTGTGCAGAGACTCCGCTATTTTTTTTTGGGGTGTGGTTTTGGTTTGCTTAGGTATCGATGGTCCTATTTGGGTTTAGTTGAGGTTGCGTTTTGCTATTAAGGGATTGTGATAGATAAGCATTCGATTGGTGCTCTGTTTACTGGTTTTGTTTAATCTGCCAATTGTGGGTTTTTCTTGCTTTTTGGAAGTTTTGCTTGCTTGTATGGAGCTCTGTTGAGCGAAGAAGATTATGTATTGGGACTGTGGATTTGGGCCATTTACGGAATTTTCATTCAATCATTGTTTGCTTATTTACGGGAAAGAAGAGCGAAAGATGCCGTGAAGACTCAAGTTTTTCCCAGAATTTGATAATTTTCTTTTCTTCTATTTTTCTTCTCTTTCTGGATTACTGTGGTTATAGACGTGGGATTGCAGCCAGTTTGCCTTGAGAGTTTGTGGTGGTTTTGAGTTTATTGGAATCTGGTTCCTTGTTGAGTTGACTAAGTGGGTTTGTCTGTAGTTGACGCAGAGGATAGGACTTCTCGTCGTTGTTTTCTGCGTTGTTCTGGTTTCCTCGTCACTGTGTAAGGCTCTAATGCTTAGTTTCTCTCACCTTTGTCTTATTTTTTATGCTTAACTTCTTGCCTTGATGAACACTTCTTCATGACCCGTTAATATTCCATGATATTAGTAAAGTTACTGATTAGTCTGATGTTACTGCTTTTGGACTGCTATTGTTTTATTTTCAAAATAAAATTTGTTTTATTATTAATATAATATTACCATCATCAAAAGGGCCTCTCAAGTTCAGAGCCTGGCCAATATGTCACAAGATTATCGTGCCATTTTTTGGGGTAACTAAGTGGTGTATAAAAGAAAAGAAAAATATATATGTTTGTAAAGGACTTTCCCCAGGCACTTCTATCACTTCCCTCAAATGGAAAAACCATGTATGATCTACCCTATTCAGACAACAAACCCCCACTAAATAGCGAGAGGGAAACACATGTCAAAGCAAAATAACTTCTTCTTTGCACACCGTGCAAGGATAGGTACACAAACTAACTGTCCATGCACAACCCGCATGGATAGGAAAACTAAAATAACCATTCCTTGCACAAACTCGCAAGGATGGGATACAAAAATAGCAAAAAACATATAATGTAACCTGCTTTAAGTAGTAGAGAACCAAGCAATCAGACTAGGAGTAACGGCCTTGCAAGCCCTAATAACTAGAGAGGTACTAGTTCAAAACTCTAAAAAACAGTAAAAACAGCTATTTTAACATGTATAAGGGCCAAGTAGACCGGCCATAAGTTTGGACTAACACCCCAGTCTGGGGAAATCCAGAATCTCTAGCAAAACACCCACTTCGTAGGGAGGAGGGAGGGAAAGATAGGATTCCAAGAAATTTCACTTAACCACCAATTGCGAAAGGATAAGAAAGCATGAAGTGATGTAGATTGTCGATTGGGAATGGGACACAAGAGTCAACTCTAAACAAAATGGCCTATGCACGATGTTTTAAAACACAAAAATAGTAAGAAAAGTAACCCATAATGGGAATACAAGAGGCAATCCTAAACAAACGGTAAATACACAAAGTTTTAAAACACGAAAATAGTAAGCCAAGTAGCTACCTCAAGACAAATAAATGGGGAAGCATCACATCCTCCACGGGCTCAAGGGTGAGAAGTGGCTGGACGCCCTCACTGTATGCCATGAAATCACGGAAAACAGGTCAGTCCCAGAGTCAGCTCGGATTGGTGAAAGCCATAGCCAACAACTACACTGAATAACGCACCTCTAATCCATCACCACCTTTGGACCTGTTGCCGCAATCTCATGGTTCTTGACTATTCATGGAAACATGAGCCGCACCTAAACTCCAGAGGATTCAATACCCGCCCATGACCAGCCAAGGACTAGCCGCAGCTCCAAATGATATAACCAAGAGTGACCTGACCAAAAAAAGCCAGCAAAGGAAGGCCTATGCAACTCTTACACCAGCACCATAAACGTAGGAAACCGAACTATCCTCTAGTGCTAAAGCTAAGAAATAGGCTCCATTTAACACAAAAGACACATAGTAAAAACAACCTAGAGAGGAAGTCGAAAGCATTACAAACTCAAGGGTCAAAGGTGCAGGGAACCCCTAACCATGCCCAGAAGGAGATAGATAGATAGATAGATAGATAGATAGAAAGAGATAAGATCAGCCCCAGAGTGAACATCACAAACCATCGAAAGCATAGACCATCAATAAACCATCTCCACCATCAGAACCTGTCAACACAGAGTATTGGTCACTAAACAGCAACATCACTTGATTAACTGCCTAAACTGGCATAAACTCCCAGAGGCTTGAATAGAACCATGGCCCAACCAGTCGAGTGGAACATCAAAAGTGCTGTGAGTTCAGGGCCTAGAGATGGACGGAACCTCTAACCTAGCTCAAGAGAAACAGGTCGCCAGAGACAAGATCAGCCCCAGAGCATAAACCCCAAATCATTGAGAGCTTGGACCATCACAAACCTAAGTAATCTCCGCCACTGGATCCTATCAAAGCAATGTGCTAGCATAGGTATCGTCCCACAAAGTGTGGTAAACCAAGCAACCAACCAAGAGTATCGGACAAACCACAACATACCCTACCATGGCAATCTCAGATAAGCAGCACTCTCCCAAGTTAAATTCATATTTTGTTCTTGATACTAGTCATATAGCTTGGGCATTGTCCGGCCATCCGTTTGAGACACAATTGGTTCGTTATATTTCCAATGGGCATGCCTTTCCCCCCAAAACCATTCTTCAATTTTGTTTCTCAGCAAGGAAAAGTGTACAAAGCTTTTTCCAGTAGATTTGAATATCTAGGTTTCATGTTTTTGTTCTCATATGACAGTTTGCAGTTTCTTGTTTTAAGACATTTGGGAGTTCAGAACTGTTCAGTGTACTTCCGCTTTTGAAAGAAGAAACAAGTTCCCGAGTGTGATTTACCAGTGACATTTTTATTGCAGTGTATTAACCTGAGCCGTAAGTATGAAAATGCAGGTCAGATTGGCCCAATGATTGTGGCACTGGGGTTGATGAGTCTTAGAGCTGTAATGGCCTTTGTAAACGTATAGCAGCTAGCCTGCATGAGTAGTAAAATTCCTTTTTGAATCTTTATTAAATCATACTCAGGTACTTCTCATAGTAAAATTCCCTACACAAATTTCCCTTTGTGGAAACATTAAAATTCCCTTTTAAAGGGAATTTTACTACTCATGCAGGGAATTTTTAGTTGTTTGATCATTAGATAGTAAATTTCAGAAAGGGAAGTTCAATAAAATCCATAAAACTCATAAATTCCCTTTATGAGTTTTGCCTGCATATATTGAATTCATAGAGTTTTTATTAATTCCCAATTTTAGTTGTTTGATAATTGATCATTAAAATTCATGAAGGTAATTTTTTTATTAATTTTAATAAAATTCGTACTCAGCTAGTAAAAATTCCCAATCATTGGTGATGCTTCTGCCTCATTCAAAAGAATATTAATGTCTCCACTAAACTTTGTATAAGTGACTCTTCAAACCTTTATGTTGGTGTAACTTTAGTTGTTTCATCATTGCTGCTTGCCATGTACAAAAAATCAAATCTTCCGGCTTATCCTTTTGAGTGCAAGAAAGGATCTTGGTAAACTAAATTCACATGAATATATGAACCTAATTACAGAGTAGAATGATGCAAAATGATTCATGTAGGTGACCCCAATTTTGGAACAAATGCTTAATTTGGTTTGGTTTGGTATATGAACCTAATTACAGTAATATGGATTTGTATCATGTCAGAAATGCATACTTTTGACAATTGATTATTACTTTTCGTGCAGAGTTAGCTTTCTATGTGATGAGTACTGATGCCACTGACGTTATGGAAACACTGCCATGTCCTGGGGACATAAAGGTATAAATATGTGTTTTGATAGTTTACTTTTTGTGTTTATGTTTTAATTATTGCCACTTCATATATATTGATGTTCACTTTACCATACAACAAGTGACGTGGCTCTAAAAGATCGGATAAAGTTCCCTGAAGTCTTTTCTCTGACAAATGTGCATGGATAGTTGAGTATTATATCTATATATCACTATTGGTGAAGCCATCTGTACAGCCTTAAATTTTTATACTTCTAAAAGAAAGATTCCATGTCCCGTAAATAGTGGAAAAAATCATGACTAAAGGTTTAATATTAATTAATTCAAGAAGATGCAATAACTAATGCTGTCTCTTGAAGACGTTGTGATGTCCTAAAACAGGAATAGTCAAATAATGATAAATCCATGGCAATGGGGTATAATATATGTATAGTCAAGAAAATGGAATATGCTGTTCCTTGAAGGGGTCCTAATGTCCGCAAAGTGAAACTGATGTAGATCAATCATGTAACCTAGCTAAATGGCATATAAGTGTTCTTACTGTGAAATTTGGTAGGTCCTTAAACTCATGAAACTATATTGAGTGTTATTCTTGTTCTTCAAGTGATTCCTGCTATCAAATATTTATTCACATTTTCTCTTCATAATTGTAATGATATTTGTTTCAGTTTACTTTTCTATTGGACAGGGTTTCTCATTTTTTGTCATCTCTGATTTCAGGTGCATCGTTTAATGTGCACAAAACTAATCAAATTGGTTGATAGAATCTTAAAGATATTTCCAGAAATAGAGGCATCTCGTCCTCGGTGCTCATCGGGAATACAGTCACTTTGCTTGTTGAATGGTGGAATCGAGAAGGCAAAGTTGTTGCTACGTCACTGTAGTGAGTCTAGTAAGCTCTACTTGGTATGTGCTTGAACATGTTGACAAAAATGATTTAGATACATTAAATAGTTTCAATTGAATTTCACCCACGGAAAATATCATTTTAAACAATCCTGAAGGCGGGAAGTCAACTTTCGAAAGGCTGTTTTGGGATAAATTACCTCGGGGATTCAATTGGTGCGTTGACAAACCTGTTATTGCAGGAAAATATCATTAATATGATGACGAAGCTAGTAAAACCCTTTTGGTTTCCTATAAACTAAGGGAAAGTATATATGAAAGTTCATTGATTCCCTGAAAGAAGAGAAAAGACTGGTTAAAAGGTTTCAGGCCAATACAGCTGTGTGTAATTTCCATAACGGTGTCTTTGCTAAACTAGTGGGCATGTGGTACCTCAGCTTTTTTAGCTCCTTGTGGCTTGATGATATTTACTCAGATTCTCTTCAAGACATGCTTCTAACTTCTTTGTACTTCAGTGATGTAATTAGTTTATCATATGGTTTTACGCCATAAACTGTCCTTTTGATAGTTTCATATAAATGGTAGGGAAAGTGAAAACAAAAAGGGATAGGCTGAGAGAGAGATTAATATATGCCATCAAAATAGAAGAGGCGTAGGGATAGTTAACAATTTAACTCTTGTTGAAGAAAATCTGCAAGAAACCAGTATATTTTACAATTGCCATTGTTCTGCCCTTCGTAGAACTAGATTTATCATGAAATATGTAATCACTATATGCAACTGCTTCTTTCTGCAGTATATACTGCTTCAAATTGTTATTATTTTTTTAGTAGTGGTGTTAATGTTTGTACTGCTTCTACAATTTTGTCAGGCAATAACAGCAGATGCAATACTTTCAAGATGTAAAAAATCGAGGAACTTATTGGAGCAAAGTTTAAGTCAGATTCTAAATAATGTTCCAGTAATGTTGGCTTCAGAGGTTAGTCAAATTACCTGCTCTTTTGAGATATTCAGATAATGTTCCAAGGATGTTGCTGGTATTCTCTGTATAGCAGGATCAATTTCTGAGTTTATAGTTTATACTTAATCACATATTAAAGAACTATTCTCTTATGACCCAATGAGGTGTTGGAATCTGTGAATTTCATTGGCCATTGAAATCCAGATTTCACTAGCTGGATCAATTACAATTGGATTGGCCAT
>JAOTRH010050928.1:0-19351 GCA_034768845.1 Heliamphora exappendiculata
TAAGATTTTATGAGTAATTAATTAATAGTCTCAAAGTATTACTTGCTATTATCTTTATTGTTTACCTAATAAAGATAAACAATATAAATTCATATTTATTAGGTAGATAAAAGAAAAAAAAAACTCACATAAGTAATGTTTATTTCAGCTAGTACAAAATAGCTATTTTTTTTAGTCTTTTATTATTTTTTTGTTAGTAAAATTTTTTACTTTTTCGATTCTCTTTGTTATATAAAATCTAAAATTAAATTATTTTTTATCAAAGTTGAAAACAGTACTAAAGAAAAGTAGTTGCTTTTTCGGTTGAAAATGGCTATTTTTTTGGTTTTTTTACTTTTTTTACTTTTTGTGCAAAAAATTTACTTTTCTAGTTTTTGGTGATGAAACAATCTAAAAAGTATAAAAATTTAAATTAGAATTACAAAAAAAATTTATTAAAAATAAATAATGAGTATTTAGCAAAAGTTTAAACAAACACTATAAATCGAATCATTTTATTTATCAAAAGTACTAAAATATTACATAAATAATTGCATGGGATACTCCAAACTTTATTAATAATTTTCCAATCTCACCTTTAAAAGTGTATTATTATTGAATTTTTTTTGTTCCCACCAAGCTCCCGAGGACTTATTTTTATTTATAAATGGCCGCGGTAATCATCACTTATTAGTGTGAATAATAATTTAATACAAGTGAAAATAATATAAATATACTTTTAAATGTGAAATTTTTTTTTTTTAAATTAATACATTTTGTACAAATATTTATGTATTATTTATCTATTACCTATCATAGTGAGTAATATCATAGTGAGCAGCCGTTAGTATTTTTATTTATATACCTTGCGGTAGTATGCCCATGCGTGCTCGTAGGAATTATGAAATAATTGAAAATTTGTAATGATTATTTTTATTTTTTTTAACCTTTACAATGATTTTAAAAGAGAATTCTAATAATAGAAATAATAAATTACTATGGGGTATTTTTGATAAATTAAAAAGTCACGAAAAATTTACCAAATCAAGAGTTTTCTTTATTATTGTATAGATTGTATCTACTTTTTATAAGAAAAATACTTTATTAAAAAATAATTTTATTGATTCGCATGCTAAAATGTTAAAAAGAGTGACTAAATTTGTAAACAAAGTGTGAGAAATATTTTTATTTTTTTGTTTTATATTTTTATTTTCATTTTTTATTCTTTTTGACAGAAAAAATTAATTAGTATTTTTTGGAAAGTATGTTTATTTTATGAATTTTATTAAAAGAAAAAAACAAAAAATATACCAAACAGGAAAGTCTTCCCAGATTTTCATTTAATTGTGCTCAATAATGCTTTTAATCAAATCAAAACAAAGAGTTCCATTTTGTTTAATTTTATTTTTTTCCTTTGGGTATTTTGTTTAAGATTTCTATAATTGTGGCTAAAAAAATAAAAATAAAAATAAAAATGTTAAAACGCTTGTTTGTCTCAATTGAAAAAAATATTTAAAAAATTCTAATATAATCCCTCAATGCATGGAATCATGGAATCTTCACAGGAAAAGTGAGTTTTGGTAAATTTGTGCCATTTTTTAGAAGAAAAATGTTAACAACTTTTATTGAACGTTAGATAATAAATTTATAATATATAGATATTTATGTAAAAATATTAATATTTGTAAAAATGGTAGGATTCATATCTAAAAGTATATTAAAATTAAAAAAATTTATTCTTATTATCTTATTAATTACTGTTTATTAAGTGATGGTTAACATGATCCTTTCCACAAATTTTATTTGATTATTTATATAATTTGACATGGTATTTATATAAGTTTAGAAAAATTAACTTTTTAAACGAGACAATATTGTAGTTTTATTTTGTTCCTTTTCTTCACTTATATCCTTCTATGTGAAAGTTTTAAAAAAACATTTTCTGAAATTAATTATTCTTTAACTAATTCAATTAAAAAATAATTTAATATTTATTTTCATTATCTTTTTCTTATCTTTTTATCTCCATAAATTAGAAAATTAATAATTAAATTTTTTTTAATTAAATGCCTTAAAATTGATTAATTAATTAGTTATCGAATTATTTATTTTATTTTATTTTTAATATTACATTTTTAAAATTAAATACTTGAATGCCTTTAGACACGACTTATAACTAATTATTACATAAAATAATAATAGAGGGAAGAATTTTGCTACTTGTAGTGGCCGAGATTGGCTATTTGGTTAAAATAACTAAAAAGTTAAAATTGTTCATTTAGCAAGAAAATAAAAAAAATTAAAAATTAAAAATTAAAAATTCAAATCAAAACAAAAACTACTAAAATATTCTACTCAAACTCATACTATTTTTAAAATACAATAATACTCTTTATTCATAATTTATTTATTATCATTACCAATTACATATAACTGTTAATATTAAATATATAAAAAAATAAAATTATCCACTTCGAACAAAAAATAAAAAAATTAGCTTTTTACCCAAATAATTAAATTTTAAAAAGTTAGCTTAAAAGATAAGTTATCAAACAATATACTTTGAACTCAACTTAGCTTTATGTCTAAAAAAGTAAAACAACTAACTTTTAAGTTAGTTGTCAACCGAGCCCTAAACACATCTTCTCACATAGGATGAACTATATAACTATGGTGGTGTTTGAAATTGTCAGAACTAATAACTTTTACATTGTAGTTTGTAACAGAAGTTGTGAATACTTAATAAAAATTAGAACTTATAACTGAAATAAAAAAAATAGTTAAAACTTGTAATAAAAATTGTGAGTGTTTAAAAAAAATTATAACTTATATTTAAAATTAATAACAAAAATTTAAAAATTAGGCTAAAAAACTAAAAATTAGGCCAAGAATCTTGAACAAGTACCTAAGACTCATTTTAATATAAGAATGACTTATTCTAATGGACTAATTATTTGATATTTTTTAGAATATTATGTTACAAATTTATGTGATATTTCTATCTAATATCGTAATTATAATTTTTATGTTAGTAATATAATGATTAATTTTTGTTAAATAGTTAAAAAATAAAAAATAATTTATAAATTATAAAAATTTATTTGTTATGAACTCTCCCTAGCATCACTGATAATAGTCTAGAAGTACCAATAATTTGCTGTCCTTTAGTGTTTGTGTACCTAGTACATTTTTTTTTGAATGTATTCGAATCTTTATATAGTGTTTATGCGCATAATATTCTTTTAAAAGAAACTGATACCTATACTAATATATAAAAAGAGGGTACCTATTTGGTACTTTTTTTTAAATGAAGCTATGTGAATATTTTATTACTTAATTTATTCTTAGTTATTTTTTGTTTTTTTTCAAAATATTTGTCAAATTTTTTTTATATTATTTAATTTTAAAATTTTAACTACTCAAAATTTCAAAATTAAACTACTTATTTAACTTTTTAAAATTATTTTAATTTTTAAATATTCATTTGCATACGTATACTTATGTCAACTAGTAATGGGAATATTTGGCAAAATTTTACTATTTATAATTTTTAATTTTCTATTACTAATTTTAATTATAAGTCATAATATTTTTTAAACATCTACAACTTCTGTTATAAATTGTATCAATTTTTTCTTTTATTTTAGTTTAAAATTATAATTTTTACCAAATATTCACAATTTTTGTTAAAAGTTACAATACATTAGCTACTAATTTTAATAATACCGATGACGTATATAATTGTTAATATTAAATATGTAAAAAGGTAAAATTGTCTAATTTTAACAAAAAAATAAAAAAATTAAAAGCAAAAAAATTAATTTTTTTATCCAAACAACTAACTTTAAAAAAAACTAACTTAAAAAGAAATTACTAAACATCCTAATCAAAACCCAAATTAACTTTTCAAAAATTAAGGCCTTGTTTGGGATAAAGGTCACAAATTTTGCTTTTTTTTTTTTTTTTTTGAACTTTTTTTTTATCTTTTGATTAATTTTATTTTACTTTCTCAAATCGTCTGGATTAGATTAACTTAAAAAAGAAATTTTTTTGATCAAAAGATTAAAAAAATTGACTAAAGACAAAAATAAACATTATAAGATTTAGCTTAATAACTTATTTTAACTTATTTTTGCCTTTTTTATACTTTTTTTATATTTTTATCGAAAATTTTAATTTTTTTTTGGTCGTTTCAATAAAAAAAAATCTAAAAATATAGTAATTTAATTAAATAATAACAAAATTTTCTAAAAATAAATTTAAAATATAATATTTTAATTAAATAATAAAAAAATTTCTTAAAAATAAAAATATACAACGTCAAGTAAATAAATAAGTAATTATGCGAAACATGCTAAATAGTCCTGGTCCTGGCGTGGGGGAGGGAAGCAGGAGCATCGAGGACGCCGGTATGTAATTTGGCGTGTGCAGGGAAGTTATCGAGAAGCGTGCGGGTGCAGGGAGAATAGAATAGTGATCTCAGATGGGCAAATCGCGATCGCTGGGAACAGATCCACATTGATCTCAACGACCCAAACAGGCCTCGCCGCTTTTTGACTGATCCCGTCATTATTATCGTCCTCAGCAGAGCACAGCCGCTGGCTCTGCTGCCACGTTGATGACGTGGACACACCCACAATATTCCAACTTGCAACGGTTTAAAATCTGGATTCCCCTTCTCTGCCACTAATTATTATCTCTCTCTCTCTCTCTCTCTCTCTCTCTATATATCTATTTTTTTCTTTTTTTCTTTTTTTCTTTTTACTTTGCCACGTTTGTCAGTTGGTTTAATTCGGATTTTTTTGATTTTTTTTCTTAAGATTAAAAAAATTGGTTTTTTGTTTTTTTTGTTTCGGTTAAAATTACTAAAAAATTAAGATTATTCGTTTAACAAAAAAATAAAAAGTTAAAAAGTCAAAAAGTCAATTCAAAATACAAACTCATAGAATATTTAAATCAAACTTCAACCACTTTTAAAAGATAATAATACATGTTATTCATAATTTATTTACTATCACTATCAAGTACATATAATTGTTAATATTAAATATATAAAAAAGACAAAATTGTTAATTTTGAACAAAAAGCAACAAAGTTAACTTTTTATCCAAACACCTAATTTCAAAAAAATTAGCTTAAAAAATAAATTGCCAAACAATATACTTTGAACTCAATTTAACTTTTTATCTCAAAAAATATATATAAAAAAACTAATTTTTAAACTAATTACCAATTGTGTTTTAAAAATCTCGTTTGATAATCTAAAGGATTGTCTGGGAATACTATTGTCACTAGTTTTTAATTTTTCACTATTAATTATTTTTTTTATTTTAGTTAGAAGTTACAAAATTTATTAAATATTTACAATTTTTATTATAAATTACAATTTAAAAACTACTAACAATAACATTCTCAACTACTCCAAAATTTCTTAGTATTTTAATTTTTTTTTAACTTTTTTTACACAAATAGAATGTTATAAATATATTTTTTAGAAATATTATATATATATTTGTTTTTTTATAAAAATTATGTTATTAGAATTGTCAAAATCTATCAAATAAGATCTGTATTGAATATAAAAATATTTTTTTTAAAAATATAATAATTTCAAGTCAAGTTTTTTTTCTTTTGGCTTAAAGTTATTTTAATTTAAGTTTTTTTAGACTTAAAATTATCTTATATGATTTACTAAAAAAATCTTTTTGCTTATTTAATTTAAAATAATTTTAAATAAAAAATTTAATTTAAAAGCAAGTTGCTACACGAAGGCCTTTGTCATAAAGTTTCATTCACTCCAAGTTTATTTTGTTGATACAAACCAATTATTAAGCTTCCTTTTGGCTTCATTTACAATTTACATTTTTTTAAAAAAAAAAAAGTTTTTAAATTGTATTATTTGGTACATCAAAAAAAATCATTAACTTTTTTTTTACTTCGTTTTTCAAGAAAAAAAAGTATACATATCTCAAATACAGTAACTATTTTTTAGAATAAAATAACTATAATAATCTCAATTAAAACTCTTTTCACAAAAATAAAAATAAAAAATCGTATCAATATCCCATACTTTATAATTTAAAAGCAAAAAATAAGAATATTTTAGACATTTTGATAAAAAAACAAAATAGCAAAAAAAACTATTACAAAAAATTATACCAAACAATCTAAATTTTTTTTCTTCTTTTTTTTTTATAAAGAAATTAAACTTTTTAAAAACCAAACATTTTAAACATCCCAAACCTAGGCATAAGGCCCAAATTGAGCTCTAATTTAAAAAGTTAGTTTTTTTTTATTTTTTATTTTTTATATTTTTAGTCAAAAGTTAAACTTAGTTTAAAGTAAATTATTTGGTAAATTAGTTTTTAAATTACTTTTTTTAAAAATTAATTGTTTGGATAAAAATTTAGCTTTTATTTGTCAAAATTTAATAATTTTGCTCTTTTATATAATATTAGCAATTATATGTAATTGGTAGTAGTAATAAATAAGTTTCGAATGAGAGTATTATTGTATTTTAAAAATTATGAGAGTTTAAATAAAATATTTTATGAATTAATATTTTGATTTGACTTTTTGATTATTTAGGTTTTTACTTTTCTTTTTATGTTTTTAGCCAAAAAAAACTAGATAACCAAGCAGGTCTAAATCAAATTAAATTAAGAGGTCTTATTTGGGCTCTCTAAAAATTTAGTTTTTATTTGGTTTTTTTAAAAGTTAACTAACCTTTTTTTATTCTTTACAAGAAAAAAAAGTTATACACATTTTAAACACACTAAAATTTGATTTTAGTAAAATAATTATAATACATTTAATTAAAAAATCAAGTCACTCTCACTAATTAAAAAATTCGTGCTAGTATTTTAGACACTATAACGTAAAAACAAATAGTAAAGACATTTAATATTTTATGAGGGGGATTAAGTTCCGATCAACGCCACGTGGAGCACACGTGGAGGCCGTACAGTACAGCAGTTCGTTTCAGCACGGCGCATACTTCGCCCTATCTATATTAGCTCGGACACTAAGCCGAGCTATATGGCATTATGTTCAGCCTTCAAGACAAAGACAAAAGGCCCAGGCTCAGTGAGAGTTTGGCCCCGATATCGAGAGTGGTGGTCAGCACCATTGTGAGGAATGCTCGGCACTGATAGCCGAGCAATGTGAATTGCCTGAACCCTGAGCCGAGCTAAATGGTCGATATTGGAGATCATGTCCCGCGATACACGTATCAGAAAAGTGATGTGGTGATAAAAGACCAGTTGCAAGTGGGCCTATTCGGGGACTAGGATACCCAATAGGGATGCCTTAGCCCTAGCCCAAATTGGGCATTAGGCCTGTGGCTTAGCCCAAGCTAGATCTAAATACTGATGGACATTTTGACATGACAAAAGGTACTTGCAAAATGATCTTGCAGAGAAATCTAATGATGGCACTGATAAGTCACCATCAAGCCATTAATTACTATACATAGATCAAAGAGAAGAGGTACAACCTGACCTGCTCGGATCGGGTTGGATTTCAGAAACGGGTCAAGTATATTTCTACCTATAAATAGCCAATAATCTCATAGAAAAGGTACGCTTTCTTTGACTAACAAAAAACTCTGTCAAAATTCTCTCTCTAGTTCTTTCTTCTCTTTAAAATTTCTTGCCTGACTTGATCATTGGAGGATCCACCGGTATAAAGACATCGGCGGGCGTCTCACCCCATTCCTGTGCAAGTGTACACGTGCCATTCACCCATGACGTCACAGCCAGCTTGGACGGGACCAGTTGATCCCAATCTTGATCCTCTACAATTTGGCGCCGTCTGTGGGAAATTTCTCGAACACCTCCATGGCTAGTCGGGGGAACCACGATCTTGAAGAGTTGAGAGAACCACGCGCCCCGCGTCCAGAAGCGTCGCATGCAACTCAACGTAGAAGACGACACCCTGTACCCTCGGAGGTCCACGTTGGTGGAGCCAGGGTCAACCAAAGAAGAGAACGGACCCATGTAGGGAGCTCTCGCGAGACAACACCTTCTGGGGGGCCATCATCAACATTTCACAATGTAGCAAATGCTAGAAGGATATTAGGATGAGCTGAACAGGAGGGACCAGCAGCTGGTCAGGCTCCAACAAGAGCTCCACGAGATGGGGGCTCAAATGAACCGACGCTCGCCAGGAGCTCAGTCAGAAAGAGAGGAGGGCAATCGTGAAAGATTCGACCGTGATCGGAGGAGAGACGTTGCTCGGCCTCAGGCAAGCCGTGGCTCGAGGAGAAGGGGGCCTCAACCCGATCAGCCTGAAGAGGACCGGTGAATGGAGGACCCTAAGAAGAGCCGCGTCTCAAGCTCCAAAAGGAATAGGCAAGGGCAAACACAAGCCTCCAGCAACACCCATGAACCAGCCGAGCGTCGTAGTGAGCAAAAATGGCAGGCTGGACAAGACGTCGGGCGTGCGGAGGAGAAAGAAGAGCTCAAGCAATGGTTGAACCTCTAACTTGAGGAGAGACTACATCTGGCCACAAGGAGGTCGGCTCAAGACGTAGCTTGGAGGGCCCTGGAGCAGATATCTGCCTCCCCGTTTACAAGGGAGGTGGATGGAGCAGATCCTCCCAGGAAGTTCCAAACTCCCAAGTTCAACTTATATGATGGGAAAACTAACCCCATGGGTAATATTCGACATTACAGACAGATGATGGCGCTCTTGAGCAGAAACAATGCCCTAATGTGCAGGATGTTTCCATCTAGCTTAGGCGAAGTGGCTTTACGTTGGTTCGACAAACTCCCAGCTGGATCAGTAGGAAGCTGGAGACAGCACACCGAGCTGTTTGCAGTAAGGGTCATCACAAACAGTCGTTAGCCCAAGGAGATAGATTCTCTGCTCGATTTGAGAAAGGCCGAGAATGAAAGTTTGAGGTCTTATGGTTGGCAATACTGGAAGACCTTCAATGATATAGATGACTGCAACGAGCAACTAGCCGCAGCCTCCTTCAAGCTCGGGTTAGAGAAAATCCACAAATTAAGGCACTGTTGACTAAGAGGTCTACTCGGAGCATGGCCGAACTAATGTTAAGAATCGAGTAGCACTCCAAAGTAGATGAGGATATGGGAAGCGTTAATGAGGCCCCTGCCCAGGAAACACAGAGGGAGGTCTGAACAGAGAAGAAGGAGAACAAGAAGGTCAGGAAGAGGCCTGACCGAGAAAAAAGCGCCAGAGGCCGAATGAGGTGTATGAAGTGGCCAACATAATGTTTAAAGAGTCCATTCACAAGCTCCTTAATTAGATCAAGGACAACCCATGGTTCGTCTGGCCGCCCAAAATGTTCACTGACCCGAGCAAACGGGATGACAAGAAGCACTGCGCCTACCATAGAGAGCACGGGCACTACACAGACTGTTGTCGGACTTTTAAGAGGTTCTTGGAGGAACAGGTGAAGGCAGGCAACCTCGGGCAATATATCAACAAGGAGAAGACCCAGGCTGAGCAGCATGCTCCGGCCAAGCAGGGAGGAGCAGTCGAAGAACCAGTGGGAGTAATCAATGTCATTCATGCAGCCCCTAGGCTTGAGACATCGAACGAAGCAAGGGGTTAAAACCGAAGAAAGACTCATCGTGAGGTTATGCAGACTCAACTCGAGCAGGGTCCCTCGAGGAAAAGAAAGTATTCGAGCAGCGAGTTCTTGGCAGGAGACTTGACATTCACTGATGCCGACCTAGAAGGGGTTGAGCACCCTCACAACGACGCGCTCGTTATAACCCTCCGGATTGGGAGGTATGACGTGAAGCGTATCCTGGTCGATCAAGGGAGCTCAGCGGAGGTGATGTGTGCCGACCTCTTCCACAAGTTAGGGCTCACGAAAGGGGACTTGCAGAAATGTCATACCCCATTGGTCGAGTTCAACGGTCAGCCCACCCTACCAATGGGAAGGATCACACTGTCGATCAGGATAGGCTCTGAGCTCAGAAATATTAAATTTTTAGTAGTAGATGTACCGTCCCCCTACAATGCCATAATGGGGAGGACATGGCTCCATTAGCTTAAAGCCATTCCCTCGCCCTATCATCAAGTTTTGAAGTTCCCAACCCCCAGGGGCGATCAGGTAGCTGCCAGACAATGTTTTATGGCTACCATCCGGGGAAAAGAAGTCCCCTCCAGCGACGAATAGGTGTGTGGTCGAAATTCAAGATAGGCCACTCCTTGATGACGTTGGGAGGGCACAAACAGAAAAAGTTGTGGAGCTGCTGAAGAAAGTTATGCTGAATGAAGATAATCCTCATCGATTCTTCTTGCTCGGCACCCATATGGTCGAGCAAGACGAGTCTGACTTAGTGAGCATCCTTAGATCGAACGTCAAGGTCTTCGCTTGGACTCCCTATGAGATGCCGGACATTGATCTCAAGGTGATGCAGCATAAGTTGAATGTCAACCTTACATACAAGCCCGTTGTTCAACGCGGGAGGAGGTCCTCGGCTTAGCATGCAGAGGCCGTGATAGAGGAAGTTGAGAAGCTGCTCAAGGTAGGGGCAATAAGGGAAGTGCAGTACCCCCAATGGTTGTCCAACACTATGGTCGTAAAGAAAAAGAATGGGAAGTGGAGGGTCTGTGTTGACTTCATCGACCTAAATAAAGCTTGTCCTAAATATTCTTTTCCACTTCCCAAGATTGATCAGTTAGTGGACTCGGCAGCCAGGCATGGAACTATGAGTTTCTTAGACACATAAAGGGCTACCACCAGATTGCTCCGAGCCAAGATGATCAGGAGAAGACTAGCTTCATCACCCCCTGAGGCCTTTATTGCTACAAGGTCATGCCCTTTGGCCTGAAGAATGCAGTGGCAACCTATCAAAGGTTAGTAACCAAGATATTCCAGCCTATGTTAGGTCGAAACATTGAGGTTTACATAGATGATATGGTGGTAAAGATTGAGCAAGAGCGAGACCATTTGGCCGACCTGAGCAGTGTGTTTGAGGTACTAAAAACCTACAAGCTGAGGCTCAATACGTCCAAGTGTGCATTTGGAGTGCAATCGGGCAAGTTCCTGGGGCACCTGATCAGTCAAAGGGGATTGAAGCTGATCCCGACCAGATAGCTATAATTCAGAACATATAGCCCCCAAAGACTGTTCGGGAGATACAGCGATTGACAGGAATGGCGGCAGCACTGAATAGATTCATCAGCCGATCATCAGATAAGTGCCTTCATTTCTTTCAATTGTTGAAAAAGGGCAAGAATTTTGTCTGGGGGAAGGAGTGTGATCAGGCGCTCCAAAATTTGAAAGAGTACTTTACCTTGACTCCTCTCCTCTCCAAGCCCTTGTTTGGGAAAGAGCTATACATGTATCTTACAGTGTCCGAACACGCGGCTAGTGCCGTCCTGCTCCAAAGGAACGTTGCCGAACAGCTTTTGATCTACTATGTTAGCCACACCTTTCTCGATGTCGAGACCAAATACCTACCCTTGGAGAAGCTAGCACTAGCCCTGGTCATGGCATCTCGAAAGATGGCACAGTACTTTTAGGCCCACAAAATCATTGTTTAAACTGCTCACCCGCTCAAACCCTTGCTACGCTGAGCTGACCTCTCCGGAAGGATTGCCAAGTGGGGAGTAGAGCTGGGAGAATATGACATTGAGTTTCAGCCTTGAAAAGCAATAAAGGAGCAGTTCCTAGCCAATTTTATTGCCGAATGTTCCAAGCCGCGTTCTTTACTCAGCTCGGACCCAACCATGCTCGAGTCTAAGCTGGGGGGAAGGATGACCAGGCAGGAAAGCAAGATAGAGAAGAAAATAGGGCATCCAATGTCAACACCCGATCAACAACTCTACAAAGGTGGAGGTTATTCACTGTTGGCGCTTCGAACCAGAAGGGCTCTGGAGCGGGGGTAGTTCTCATCTCCCCCAATAGATCAGTAATAGAGCACTCCATAAGGCTTGGATTCCCCACTTCCAACAATGAAGCCAAGTACGAAGCACTTCTCGCAGGATTAAGAAGTGCCGAGCTCCTGAGCATAAAAAAGTTGAAAATTTTCTGCGATTCACAGCTGGTGGTGAATCAGATGACTGGCCAGTACAATGTGAGGGATGACCGGATGGCTGCCTACCTGACCATAGCACTCGAACTAGTCCAGGCCTTTGAAGAAGTGTAGGTCAAGCAAGTTAGCCGAGAAGGGAATTCCCACGCCGATGCCCTAGCTGCCTTAGCCTCAGCTACCGAGCTCGGGCTGAAGAGAACAGTGGAACTGCAGAAGCAAGAGGGCTCGAGCATTAACACCACTGCTCGCAGATATATGCCATTGAACAAAACCAGGAGCCGAGCTGGATGGACCCCATCGTCAAATTCCTCAACAATGGTCAACTGCCAGAGGATAAGAAGGAAGATATAAGTTTGCACGTTTCTGGCTATCTCCTAAGGGTCAGCTATACAGAAGATTTTTTGCAAGGCCCTATCTACTACGTGTTCATCCGAACAGAGTCTAGGACTTTCTGTTCGAACTTCATGAAGGGATATGCGGAGGCCACACTAGGGGAAGATCTATGGCGCACCGAGCAATGAGCAAGCGCTATTGGTGGCCCTACATGCAAAAAGATGCCCAGGTCTATTCACAGAAGTGCGAGAATTGTCAAATGTTTGCTCCCTTGCGTAGGCAACCAACCAAGGAGCTTAGTCCGATCACCAACCCATGGCCTTTTGCTCAATGGGGACTGGATATTGTTGGGCCATTACCTAAAGTGCCTGGCAATAGAAAGTTCCTAATTGTAGCTATAAATTATTTTTCCAACTAGGTGGAGGCTGAGCCCTTGGCCAACATCAGAGATGTGGACGCGAAGAAGTTTTTATGGAAGAACATCATCACCAGATTTGGTATCTCGCGTGCTATAATTGCAGATAATGGGAAGCAGTTCGACAGCAATTTGTTTAAAACATTTTGCTCGGGTCTGGGTATAAAGATTTACTTCTCAACGCCTTCATTCCCCCAGAGCATTGGCCTAGTAGAAATCTCAAACAAGACACTTCTTTTAGGGCTGAAGAGAAGATTAGAGAAGTCCAAATGAAAGTGGGCAGACGAACTCCTCTCCGTGTTGTGGGCCTACCGAACGACTCCTAGGAGTTCTATTAGGGAGACACCATTTGCCATGGCTTATGGATTAGAAGCAGTTATCCCTTTGGAGGTCGGCATGCCTACCATCAGATCGGAAGCTTTCGAGTATGAGGATAACAGCCTCAGCATTGCTCGAGACCTAGACTTGGCCGAGGAAAGAAGAGAGCAGGTCCTGGGCAAGCTGACAGTCTACCAACAACAACTAGCAAAATTTTACAACAGACGGGTGAACCAAAGGAGCTTCTAGGTCAGCGAACTGGTTCTCAGAAAGGTCCTCCTTAATACAAAGGACCCCCTTGATGGCAAGCTGGACCCGATCTGGGAGGGTCCGTACAAAGTCACGTCAGTTGCTGGCACGGGAGCGTACAGACTTGAAGATATGGAAGGAAGACAAATCCCGAGACTGTGGAATGCACAGAATTTGAGAAAGTTCTATCATTGAAGCATCAAATGTATATTTTTTCGGGATAATGAATAAAGAGAATTTTTCAACATTTTGTGCACGATCAAGCACAACGCAAAAAAGTTCCGGTGACTTCAAGTCACGCTTGGGCAAGAAAGTCCTAGCTCGACTAGGCAAAAAAGTCCTAATGACTTCGAGTCACGCCTGGGCAAGAAAGTCCTAGCTCGGCTAGGCAAAAAACGAGCTAGGCAAAAAAGTTCCACTGACTTCGAGTCACACCTGGGCAAGAAAGTCCTAGCTCGGCTAGGCAAAAAAGTCCAGGTGACTTCAAGTCTTGCCTGGGTAAGAAAGTCCTATCTCGGCTAGGCAAAAAAGTCCTGGTGACTTCGAGTCACGCCTGGGCAAGAAAGTCCTAGTTCGGCTAGGCAAAAAAGTTTCGGTGACTTCGAACCACGCCTGTGCAAGAAAGTCATAGCTCGGCTTGGCAAAAAAGCCCCGGTGACTTCGAGCCACGCTTAAACAAGAAAGTCCTAACTCAGCTACGCAAAAAAGTCTTGGTAGCATCGGTCTGACCATTCAAGTTTCTATAGTTGAATAGCCTAAGTGGCTACGTTAATGGTGCCATCAAGCTCGGCGGGCCCAAATACCCGTAGCCCAGCTAGGCATTAGGACTCGCTTGGCAAGAACTACTCGAGCTCGGTTAGCCGTGCAACAAACCCAGTAAAAGTTCTTGCGAGGTAATTTTGAGATTTCTGCATCTCATTCCTGGGTCACAAGGGGACGTGATCGGTAAATCATAAGGTTTTGCTTGATCTAGAAGACTTGCTCAGTTATGTTACAGCTTGAATTAATTGACGGTGTTCGGGTGATCTTGTGAAGATGTTAATCATCTTAGCTCTGTATGATCTCAATGTGGTTAGAGACTTCTCGACCTCACCCAATGGTGTGAAGCCGAGCTTCACATAATTGCATACAAATTGGAAGCAAAGGGAAGACAAACACAAGCACAATACGAGAATAACAGTTGCAAGAAGCCAGACAAAAAATACTTGTATATAATGAATTGATGTGTACAAGAGGGGAGCACGCCGACCTCATAGATGGAACGAGGCCGTGCAGTGCGAACTTAAACAAATTTGTAAAATAACAGAAAGACAAACATAAAGCTAGTCCATCAGAGCTGCTCCGGTCTCCTCCTGGGCAGAAGGATCTGCTGCGTGCTCCTCCCCATTTTGAGCTTTTGGGCGGGCCTCCTCGTCCAAGGTAAGATCCACTGTGACGTTGGCAGAAGGGCCTTCTCGTTCAGGCCACAGGGGCTCGAGCTCCTCAAACTCGTTGCTTGGATGGGGGGAGGCGACACAATATCGTCAGGAGCATGCTCGGGTGGAGGAAGAGGTGCTTCATTGTTCTGATCGGCTGGAGGAGCAAGACTGACATGAACTGCGGAAATAGGGTCAATCTTGGCCACAGGTCCAGGCAGAATGGCCATGCCAAGAAAGTGGATGAGCTGCTCAGGGAAGGGCACGGTCGGCTGCATCCAGGGGACCATTCTGTGCAAATCGAAATTTGGGCTGATCAACGATGCAGTAAGAGCAGCGTCCCATCCCATTTTGAAGATGGGGTTTTGCATGCTCATTACCTGAGCATCATAGAACTCCCCAGCCTTTTCATACCTGTAGACACCCCAATTTGACCCCCGCCTAATCTTAGGCGAATTCGATGATGAAAACAAGTGGATTAGTGCCCCTGTACGATTCTCGAGAAGTGATCCAAGCTCAGTACCTGAACCCGGAACTTTCAAACCAATGAAATTTTGATGAACCATCGAAACTTAATACCCAAGTAAGGCGACCGCCGACTCTCTTCATGGCGACCACCATAGAACTTTGTAGAAACCCTAGCCAAAAATGGTAACCGACATCTTTCATCATGGCGACCGCCAACTCTCATCATGGCGACCGTCATAGAACTTCGTAAAAACTTCCACAAACATGGCGACCGCCAACTTCAAATGGCCTGACCTGTCCCAAAATGTGGCAACATCTCATTGCCTGAAGAATTCTATAAATATTGTACCCTAGCGTACGTTTTCAATACGAATTTTGAGTGAGAGAGACTCTGCCGGCATATCAAGCAATCCTGAGCCCCGACACCGAAAGCCTACCGAACCTACGACCGACGTTGAAGTCTTACTTGGATCCCTACCCGAGGATTGGATCGTTGAAGCACATTCCCGACTTGAGGATACCCTGGCAATTTAGGTACCTCGTTTGGATCCCCGATCTTTCTAAATTTTACTTTCTCTCTTTTGGAGTGATCGGGTTAGTTTTCAATTTCAAATCACATTTTCTTTTCGTTTACATAGTGAGTCTTATTTGTTCTATGTAATTTGATTATTCTCTTTAATTGTTTAGTTAACTAATTTTCTCATATTCACACTTAGCACACTTGTTCTTTTCTTTCTTTTGTTAAATTATTAAAATAGTGCTAATATATTTTGACAATTATAACTAATTAATATTGTTAATTATTATAATAATGCACTTACATTTATGTGAACGTAGTAATCAATACTACATTTCACATTTAAATTAAATAGTTATTTTTTTTTATTTCTTTTGCTTTGCGAGTATTAGTTTAATTTTCCTTACTAATCCTTATTTTCATTTTCTTTTCTTTTCTAGTAACATTAATTTGATATCTTCTTTCTTTTAAGTATTAGTTTAATATTCATTTTGAGCATTTATATTTTCTTTTTTTAGTATAGCTTACTTTTTCTTCCTTTCAATATAGTTTTAATTTTTTTTAATGTTCTACGTTATCTTCTCTTTATTTTAATGTTCCTTCATTAATTTTTATTTTTCATTTTCTTCAATAGTAGTGTAATTGTTTTTTAGTATTTTATTCTTTTTTCTTTTCTTTTTCCTGTAATGTTGCTTTGATTTTTTTTATGCACCATTTTTTAAAATTTTCTTTTCCTTTCTTATAATATTTAGTTTAGTACTCTTTTACTAACATTTATTTTTTCTTTTCTTTTCTTTCTCTTTTATATTAGTATAATTTCTTCATTTAACACTTTCTTTCCATTACTAGCTTTAAATTCCCTTATAATGTTCTATTTTTTTTTCTTTTAATATTTTCTTTACTAACTTTAACATTTCTTTTATTTGAAATTAGTATCTACTTTTTTTTAAAAAACTCCATTTAAAGTTTTATTTTCTTCTCATAACATTTTATCTTATCTCATCTTTCTTTCTCTAAACCCAAAAATTATAAAAAGTCATTTAGGTTAGTTTTTACCTTTAAATATAATTTTCTTAAAATGAGAATAGTTAGGTGAATAGTTAAGTTTTCTTTTAATAAATAAAAAATTTTCTAGCATTTTCATTATAGCATGTTTTTCTTTCATAAATTTTTTTTTATTTTCTTTTTCTTTAAACTTTTAATTTCTCTTTTTCATGTAGCCTTTTTTTATTTTGTAGGTAAATTTTCTTTTAATATAGAATTTTTATGTATCTTTACATTTAGTATTAAATGCTTATCTAATAAATGTTATGCATATTTTGATTTTTTTTAAATGCATGTTTAGAGTCGTTTAATTTATAGCATATTTAGTCTATTGAACCATATTAGTTTAGTTTATTCTTGTGAAATTACATGCGGGTGTATTTCATGTATTTTTTAATTAGAAATTACACGCTATAGGACTTAGTATTTGAAAAATTCTATTAAAGAACCAATGATGATTAGTAGAGGCCAACCTTACGGTTGGGCGAACGGGATGCCTAACACCTTCCCCGATTCATACCTTAGCCCCCGATCCCTCTTTCTTTTGTTAACGTTTTAAAATATCAATAGCCAATTTTGTTTTTTTTTAAATTTTTCTCAAAAACTAAGTGACAACTTTATTTTCAATAAAAATAAATTTTTAAATTTTAATTTTCAAGGTGTTAAAATATTTTTCAAAATATCTTTTGAATTTTTTTAATTTTGACCCATAAATCCCAACGCCACAGTATTTTCTGGCGACTTCGCTGGGAACTAGTTTCTAAAATCAAATAAGAGGACTAGACTCAAAAGCATCATTGGTTCTTAATAAAAAAAATTTATTTTTATTTTTGCATACATATACATTGTTCTTCAACCCCCTCTGCCTGGTTGACCTGATACATTGAACGTTAATCCGTTTTAGAAATTGTTGGGAAGACGGGCAACTCTTACTGACTGTACGGTATCTTAGGTGTAATAAAAGAGTTCGGGCGTACTTTTTGACCATGTCCTGCACCACTCCAGGCATAGGAGGTATATATCCGGCTCTATTCAGAAGGTACCCTGTTCAATTGACCAAAATCAACCTTTTGCATATAGTGAACTTAGAACCCCCAAATTAGGTGTTGCTAACCATAGTAAGATTATGTGTTTTTCTTTATTGTATGTTTTGATTATATATTGTTAGGATTGCTTGTTCGGATTAGACTAGTTTTTTCTCCGGATTTGGCCCGAATTTTCTGTTATCCTTTGATCAGATTAGTTTTTTGCCTTCAAATTCTTACCGGGTTTCATCCTTCACCCTGATCAGTTTTTCATGCCATAGATTTTTTTTTACCCAGGGGCATGCCCGTGTTCCGTTTTAACACCTCCAAGATAGTCTCTCTCTCCTCTGGGTTCTTCTCGGAGTGTCAATTCTTCCCTGCTGTTGTAATGGGCTTCTTCCCAAGGTCATGCCTGTGTTTCGTTTTGGACCTTTAAGATTATTTCTCCCCCTTTCGGGTTCTTCTTGGGTTGCTAATTCTAATATCCCATTTTTAATCTAGGCTTTCTTCAAACCCCTTTCTTTCGACCTATGTGAGAAAGTTTTATTTTTCAACCGTTATGCTGCCGGTTTCCTTTAGACTCATAGGTGGAACCAGTCTCTCGAGGGTTAGAATAGTCTCTTTGCCGAAATGCCATCCGCTTAGATAAAACCTTTCCTCTAGAACTTGGTTGATCTATCCCATTTGGTTCTCATCTTGGATTTTCAGATGTTCAGTTGTTATGATGGTGGTATGAGCCTGACAAGGGCATTATTTCAGTTTCAGCTGTTTTGGGTATCTGGGATATTTACTGTTTCTTGTTTGAATTCTTTCGAAAAATGTCTGAAATTGGTTATTCTTCTTGTGGGATTAGATTTTTCTGTGAGTTATCATTGATCTGGAAAGAGTACAGTCAACACGAGTTTGGATAAGATCAGAATCAGACAGACTTTGTGGAGTTTTTGAATCAACAGACATGGTAGAGAATGAAGTCAATCCGACAACCCTGATGAGGGCTATTACAGAGATATAGTGGGTTGTGGAGCAGCAGACCCAGGCTCAAACTGAATGTCAGGCACAGATACAAGCAATTTAGGCTCGTATGCTCTGTGTGAAGGGACAGCCAAACAACACGAATGAAAACGGCGAAGACTTTTGGGATGACAACCAGGGACTAGAGATACCGCAAGTTGCTGTGCCACCTCGGGTTCCCGGCCAGATTGTGGTAGAAGATGAAAGTACCGCTCAGTCTAAGGAATTTTCACTGGCAAAAAAGATTGGCCGGATGGAAAAAGTGTTGAGAAAAGCTAAAGGAGTAGAAGAATATATGCTGGATGTAGGTGGTTTGTGCTTATTCCCGGATGTAAAATTGCCCGAGAAGTTCAAGATGCCAAAAATAAATAAGTTTGACGGCACTGGGGATCCCCGTATTCACCTGAGAATGTATGTTGGTACCCTCTCCCCCATGGGGATCGATGATCAACTTAAGGCCCAATTGTTCCATCGGTCGCTTTTAGGGACTGCACAAAGATGGTTTCTTTCTCTAGAAGTGGCCAAAACAAGAACATGAGAGGATATAGCCACCGCCTTCA
>JAOTRH010050939.1:0-19350 GCA_034768845.1 Heliamphora exappendiculata
ATATTACTTGTATAAAAAGTCTTGGATCATAATAATGCTTAATTTATACAACTTTTTCTCATTTTTAAGCTTAAAAAAGGCAAAAAAGTCACTTTTTGACCACAAACTCCTATGTTGCAGGCCACTAAGGGAATTTTTGTCAGTTTTTGATGTTATTTTGTCTTTATTACTTAATTGTATTTAAATATCTGATTTAGGGTGTCCATGTGTCAAATTTTGAATTTTTGAGACTTTTTGCTGTATTAGGGGCAAAATGGTCATTTTACCATAATTATGAGAATTTTTGATTTTTAATATTATATTTCATGTTATTTACTTTATTTAGGATGTTAGGAGTCTTCTCTGAGTATTAAGGTTTTACCTATGAGCATTTGATCTTTTTAGGATTTTCGGGTCAAATTAGGGTTTCGGATTGAGTTATGGTTTTCATTGTTCTAGCGACGTATGATCTTGTTAACTAATTGTCGCTAAAGCTAAGGTTTGGGTTGAATTTCTAGCACAGGTTGTTATAATCTGGGCGGTTACTACTAGGGTCCGAACCGGGGTGTTACAATCTACCCCCTTTAAATAAATTTCGTCCTCGAAATTTCATCTCATACTTCATCTTGTGAATGGTTGGGGATGATTTACCAGCATCATTTCTCTTCAATCTTGGGCCCTTGTTTATTTGAGTCATTCTTTATTGAGGGTATGGACAGAGTCGAGCTCATATGCTTAGTACCTTGAGTAATGGTTGCCTTATCTTGATAGATCATTAAGCCAACTGCTACAACTACTTTCAAATGTAACGTTGCATACCTATGTCGTGGTTGGTGAGTCTTCTTTTTATGGTCTTCATTGTTTCTAGGTTTTAGGATCTCAGGGAGTTAATTTAAGACTTATTCATTTGTATTTCATATCATTCGAGTTCGAGTACAAAGAGTGATTATAAAGAGCGAGGCACATAATACAAGGTCCCAACCAAAATAGGTATGGATGAAACCATCGAATTTTGACCGCATAGTCCCACGTTACTTCCAAGTTCTATAGCATTTTCCATTGTACTTCCACGTACCATGCTCTTGCGGTTCTCATGCGAGCCTTATCAGTGATGGCGATAAGAACCTTTGTGTAGGTCTCTGTTAGAGATGTTGTATAAGCCTTTACTTAGCAGTTCTTGCAGTCGGAGTTATTGACCTTCTAAACACTTTAAGCGCGGACGTTGGCAGACATTCTGTGCTTTAATTCTAGGTAGAGATCTGCTTTGCGACTCGATGATGCGTCGGGTGGTTTTTCTGAGGATGTGGACGATCTGAGTTTCTCGTGGAAGCGCTAAAGCCCAACAACTATTGTTTCTCATTGATTTAGGACTTTGGAGGGGCGACCTGGGGTGGCCAGTGGTCCAACGTTTAGCTGAGAATTTCAAATGATGTACTAGACTGCACGATACGTGGCTGAGATTTAGAGTGGCTTAGGAAAAGTGAACAAACGCTTTACCGAGATTCAAGAAAAGATTCCCGAATGGTGCAAAAGGTATGTTGGATGAAGTCAAACGGTCATAGTTAAGGCAGACACTGTTGACACAAATTGAGTAGTTATTTGGGGTTCAAATGTTGATGAAGCAAGAGGAAGACAGTGAACAATATTTAAATAAATATTCTCGAAAAATATAGTATTATCAGATTCTGATAAAAGAGATTTTAAGCAATGGGTAGCTAAATTAGATATTTACCCTGAACTTATGTCGGCCAAACGTACTTCAATTCAAGTATCCAAGTCTACTTCCCTACAAATGAATTTTCAAAAATTACTACAATAGATTGTAGTTTCAGAATCGAGAGATGATGAACGATAGCAAAGATTTTATCAATGTCGAATGTTCAAAACGGGTAATTAACAAAGAATTGATGTCGAGTTCTATGAAAGAAGATCTAGTTTAAGAGGCTGGCTTGAATCGGAGGAGGATCAAATGCAAATATCGGTCATTATTGAGGTGTAAAAACTTGAGAACAAGGTATTGAATTTTTTTTTATAGGATTATCAACAAGACTTGGGTGCATAAGGGTTACCGACGAACGACACTTGACGGCACCGTTGAGGAATGATACACAAAGAACTTCAAGTAAGTAAAAAATTTAACAGAAAAACTTGGTGGTAAACGAGAAGGGAACTTATAAGGATGGGGTTGCGGGGTTCTAACGGTAGTTTCTACATAACTTAGGCTACACCGAGTGCTTTATCATCTAGGGGTTAGTCAACTTGTCGGTGTTTTGATCGTCTATCAACTATCCTAAGAGAGTTTTGAGATTAGGGGGGTTATCTCAATTCTTAATTATTTTCATGTTTTGGGATCTCGTGGAATTTAATTTGAGATTATGAGATAGCTTATAATTATGAGATAGTTTATAATGAGTTTAACAATGAACACTTGCATTTCATTCAAACACCTAACTGGTACAAGATTCTTAAAAAGTTCACATAGTATTTACACAGCCTTCAATCAAAAAGAAAAGCACAACGCCTAGCGTATTGAAGCCTAAACAAACAAATACGGACAGAAGTAACGAACAATTGTCTCGCATTCCTAAGTCGCTTCGTAAATGCTATAGCAGCGCCACTGCACTTCCACATGCCAAAAGTCCTCTGGCCCCATGCGAGTCCTGTTGATGATGGAAGTCGGTATCTCCAGGTACGTTTCTAGATCGTTAAAGTTGATTGTCGGGTTGCGGTGGTTGATGATTTCTCTCCTATCCCTTGGCTTCTATGTCTGCATCCACTTTGCATCCATCTTGTCCCCTAATAGCCTTTTGAATCCCGGCGATACCTTCAGACGGTAGGTGATTTCATCACATCTTTCCAATACCCTTAGTAGACCCATGTATCTTGGAAAAGACTCAGGCTTTTCCACTTCCACGTCCTTTCGGGGAACACTCTCGCATACACTCGCTCTCCAATACGATAATCTTTGCGGTAGTCTTGGCAGCTCCAGTAGATTACTGCATCCGTCGCTTCATCATCATCTGGCTCTAGTGGCGGCGTCTCTAGCGGATTATAAAAGAAGGTGATGGCTCGCTCCTCGTTCTCGTCGTCTTCCTTAAGTCCCTCCTCATAGTATACTCTAAAGTTTGCCTCATCCCCTACTACATCAGGTTCTTCGTTTGCTCCTACTTCCTCAACCTCTTCTTCTCCTAGAGATGGCCACTCGTCCAGAAACATCCATGCTAGTGAAAATACGTCTACTGGGTCTTGCTCTTCAGTGGTGTTCTTCCTCTGGGTCTGAGTCCTCTGGTTCTGATGCTGCCCACTGTTCCCCGGCTGGTTCTGTGTCGGACGCCATACTAAGAAAGAAAGATAGAGAAAATTTTAAGTTAAAGATTTTAAATTGTTAAAATTATACGTGATAAATTAGTAGTACAAACACTCTATAGAGTTTTCTACGCTACAGAACTCGCAGTCTCCCATTTCCCAAGGCCTGAAGGTTCACTAAACCTAGACTCTGATATCAACTGTGACACCTCGTTCCCCGGGCATGTCGGACATGACGTAACTTTTGTTAAAATTTTTGAATGACTGTAATCATTAAGTATTTGGAACAAATTATGAATCATTAATGATGTATTAATTATCATATATAATTATGAATGTTCGCCTAGAATATGTCCTTTATTTATAGTTACATATGTCCTGACATGCCCGGGGAACGGGGTGTCACAACTAGTACACAGACGCAGGTAGTGCCGCATCGTAGTGGGAGGATTGTTCGTCAACTCAATCGTTATATGTTCTTAGGAGAGTCTTTTTATAGGATCTCAGAAGAACTGGATACTAAACCTTGTAACTACAATGAAACACTTCAAGATAAAAATGCAGAATTATGGCAAAGGACTATGAATTCAAAGATAAAGTCTATGTACTCTAATAAAGTCTTGAAACATTTAAAACCACCTGAATGGATAAAATTCAATGGATGCAAGTGGATCTATAAGAGGAAGAGAGGAGCAGACGGGAAGGTGAAAACCTTCAAAGCTAGGTTTGTTACAAAAGGGTTTACTCAGAAAGAAGGGATCAATTATGAGGAGACCTTTTGGCCAGTGCTTAAGTTTATTCGGATTTTTTTATCTATTGCGACTCATTTTGGTTACAAAATTTGACAAATGGGTATCAAGACAGCTTTTCTTAACCGAAGTCTTAATGAGTGTATCTATATGGTACAATCTGATAATTTCATAGCAAATGGTCAGGAGCACATATTGTGCAAGTTTAAGAGTTCTATTTATAGATTGAGTAGGCATCTAGGTTTTGAAATACTCAATTTGATCAATCTATTAAGTCTTATTATTTTGATCAAATTTCTGACGAGTCTTGTGTGTACAAGAAGCGTGATGAAAATGTGGTGGTGTTTCTAGTACTTTACGTGGATGATATCTTGTTCATCAAAAATGATGTGGTGGCGTTATCTCTGGAGAAGGTATGGTTATCTGGCTAGTTTGCTAAGAAAGGGTTGGGAGAAGCCGGTCACATCCTCGGGATCAAGCTTATGCGAGATCAAAAATAGAGGATGCCGGGTTTATCACAAGAAACTTATATCGATATAGTTCTTGTTCGTTTTAACATGCAGGATTCCAAGAAAGGGTTTCTTACTTTCACGTATGGAATCACTCTATCCAAGGATCAGTGTCCTAAGGGACCTGATGAGATAGAGAAGATGAATGCGATTTCTTATGCTTCGACAGTAGAAAGCCTCGTGTATGCTATGTTTTGTACTAAATCAACATTTGTTTTGCTATTGGCATGGTTAATATATATCAGTCTAATTTGGGGTAAGAGCATTGGACAACGGTAAAACTATAATCAAGTACCTAAAAAGGATTAGGAATTATATATTGATTTTTCAGGCAGATGGTCTAGTATCTTCGGGGTACACAGACTAGAATTTTCTATCAGATAAGGATTCCCAAAAGTTTAACTCGGGATATGTGTTTACCTTGGGAAGTGGAGCCATAAGTTGAAGGAGCATCAAGCTGTCTTGGATTGCTGATTCTACCATAGATGTCGAGTACGTGGCAGCTTTTGAAGCAGTTAAGGAGGCTTCTTAGCTTACGAACTTCCCGCTGGATCTAGACATGGTGCCTTCAGTACAATTGGCTATTTCACTTTATTGTGATAATAGCGAAGCGGTTGTTAACTGAAATGAAACAAGAGTCCACAAGAAAGGAAAGCACATCGAGTGTAAATATCACATGATACGAGAGATTGTATAGATGGGTGATGTTGTTGTAACCAATATTGCATCAGGAGACAATCTTATAGATCTTTTTACAAAGAGCTTACTAGCTAAGACTTCTGACAGTCATAAAGAGGGCTTGTGAGTCAGATGTATGGCATCATAATTTTGAGTATAAGTGGGAGATTGTTAGGGTTGTATACTAAAAATCATGATTTTGGTTTTAGTATTTTATTTTATTTTTTGAATAAAATTAATTTTTTATTTTATGAGAATCATAATGAATAATGCATGTATTTTATTATTTATTTAATATTGTGCACATGTATGTTTTATTCTACAAAGTATTTAATCTGGTGTGTAGAGTTCGATTTACACACAGAAGATCAGATTATCATTATTGGAGAATATAAGTTTTGGTTCACAGTTTAGATAGAATTGAGCACATCATTGGTACGACTGTAGCACAATATTCTAAAAAATATCACATAAAAATGAAAAATTTGGAGAACAAACTTGATGTATATGAGAGTATGATGGAGGGATTTTCTATCTATTTTCTAAGGCTTGAGGGCTCTATTTATAGGCCAAAAACATGAACTAGCCGTTGGGCTAAATAAGGAAGTTTTAAACTAGCCGTTAAATTCAAAAAGCCAAAAAGAGGTGACCCATTCAGTCGACTGGATTGGGAGGTTCAGTCGACTGGATTGGTTCAGTTGACTGGACCTTGGTCTTTAGTCGACTGAACTTGACTGCTCAATTTGTTCGACTTCAAACGATCATAACTCCTTCATCTGGACTCCGAATAGGGTCATTCTTGTATTCAAATTGAATTTCCAAAAGTTTACTTTCCCATGGTTCCAACCCCATAGAAAAATTTATTCTGTACAAAAAGTTATGAGCAAAATACAAAAGGTATGTCAATTTTCTTCACACAATTTTTGCATATTTTTGGCCGAACTTCTTTTGAAACATTTTAAAACACATTTTATAATTTGAAAATTATTTGCCATGAAATATTTAACAACCTTTGGTCCATCTAAGGTCTCCTATGGGCTTTCACACATATAACCAATGGCATGTGAACTTACATAGGTTCTAGTGCATTTACATTTAAAAAATCTTCAAGTCCTTTTCTTTTCTTCTTGATTTTTCTCTTACTCCATGGATCTTAGCCACTTGAATATGATCTTCATGCTTCATGACTTTTATTTTGCTTTATCAATTGTGGTCGTGCCATTAAAATCCTTTGAACACACTTAATTTGCACAATTAGAAACTTTGATTTGTTATCATTAAAATAGGTTGAAATCTACTTAGGCCAATAATCTCTCATTTTTTTATGATGACAAACAAAGAGTAAAATGAGGTTTCCTTGTAAGGCTCCCCTCACAATATACATATAACTAAGATTTAGAAAATATAATGCAATTAATTCACGGGTTTTGAATATTTCAAGTGGTAAACATTTAGGCACATTTTGACCGATGGCTGTGATAAATTGCATTTTTATGATAAAAGTCATTAATGCATACTTGAGCAATTTAACACAAAGCTTCCCCCTATTTAACATACAAAAGAATACAAAAATGATATATATATAGGAATGTTAAAAAAAATATAATGCATTTTGCTCAAATATTCTCTCCCTTTTGACACTAGCAAAAAGTAGAAGCTCAAAAATGAATTTTATTTAAAAAATATTCTTTCACTCTTTGATATAGTATCATTTTGACATTAAACAAGATTCTAATTGTTAGAAAATCAATTGTCAAAATAATACCAATTGATATGATATCAATTGTTATTCAATACCAAGATATCCCAATTAATAAACTGATGCCAATTGGTATGTTATTCATGGGTAGAAATATAAATAATACAAATTGTTAATCATTCTTTCCCATTTTTTGAGAAAACCATTGAAAATTATTATTTTTACACCAATAATGAAGATAAAAACTTTTCATGAAAAGCACTTTAAAAGCGTTAAAATAATACCAATTTCATAGCACGGGCAAATAATATGCAAATGGCTTCCAAAATAGCTATTTGTGCATAGGTTGAAACCTTGTGTCATAATTTAAAACTTTTAGAATAACAATGCTATATATATTGAATTCAATAAATTCATAATTTCACGTGCATAATATCTTTCATAATAATACCAATTGAAATAAGAAAAATATTTTCACTCTATTTCAATTTAATAATTGATGTTCCAGAAAAATATTATGATACCCATCTAATTTTAAAAGTATGATTTTTTTCATATCATTTCTAATAATTCAAATCATACCAATTGGAATGATAGAAAAAAAATTTCTTTTACTAATTGAACAATTAATATGTATGAGAAAATTATGATCCATTAGGTATTCATGTCAAAAAAAATTTCTCCAAAGTATGGCACATAATATCAATTGTTATGACTTTTTAGAAAATAATATAATCTTCATTCAAATCTGATAACAACTGACATAAATTATGGACACATATATGATTTTATGAATGTCAAAAGATGTATATACATTCTTAATGCATGAAATTCATTTATAATGAAAAGATATGAATATTTAGAGCGTATTATCTTTTTTCCTCGTGAGTATGAAAATTGTGCATGAAAGATTTTTTTTTAAAAGCATGACACATTTTGTATTTTCATATTAATGATTTTCAAAATGATATATATCCAATAAGAAATAAGTCATTCTTCATAATCATTTATGAATTAAGATTTTCAATGTATATGATCAATTTCACAGTATATGATCCAATTTGCATATTGATGACTTTTAAAATGATATTTATCTATTTTTCATGCAACTGTGATGAAAATTATGAGCACATATTATGATACCAATTATTATGATACTAAAAGAGGTAAATATTAAAGTAGATAAGAAAGACAATACTACGAGATTGCTAACTTTGTCACGTTTCAAGTGATAAATCATTTTGAAGCTTTAACTTTACATCTCACACGTGCTTTGGACTTCCACTTACTATGATTTATTTGATCGCTCGAGTGGAGGCATCCAAGCCCTTACAACACAGATTTAAGTGGGATGTTTTAGTATCCATACCTTCTTAGATCCATGAGGGTTAGCACTTGAATAATATTTACTTTCCAAATAATATTTTTATCAAAATTTCTTTTTCCTCTATAAGGGCAATTATACCTAATATGATCTATTTTCATACAATATAAACAAGTAATTTTGGAATGATTATTTTTGGAATAAGTACTACTTGAAGAGGCTTTCAAGTCCTTAATTTTTCTCTTTAGATCTATAATTTCATTTTCACTACAAGAGGATTATATTCTTTTAAGCTTATCTTTTAAATAATTATTTTCTTCTTTTATAGTGAAAATTTCAATTTTATGAGCTTTTTCGAAAATCTTATAAGATGATTTTAACTCAAGTTCGTTTGAATGATTTTCAATTTCCAATTTCAAAGAGGTATTTTTCTTGCCTAACTTCAAACAAAATTTATATAAATATTTATATTCTTTTTGAAGTTCTTCATATGTAGGCAATGATTCATCACATGATTTATTACTATTAGAATTTAATGCATTTGAAGTACTTGTAGTGTTAGAATTTACCTCATCATTGCTATGAGCCATATAACAAAAATTTACCTCCTCATTGCATGAATCTTCACTTGAAGTTCTTGAGTCAAGTTGATCCCAGGTTGTAGCCTTCATAGCTTTCTTCTTCTTCTTCTTCTTCTTTTTGGACTCTTTTCTTCTTGATTCATTTTTTCTTGAATCACTTTTGTACATCTTTGAGATTTAGAGTCTTCTTGCAAGCTTTTTGTCCTTCCTTAGATATTTTCCAACCTTTCTAGTAATGAGTTTCATATCAAGATCTTTGTTTTCTTCATCACTAGAGCTCTCATTTGATGCTTTGAAGACAACCATCTTTCCTTTGTTGAGCTCGATTTCTCTATCACTGATTGCCATCTCGTAGGTAAGGAGTGACCCGATGAGTTTGTCCAAGGTCGTCATCTTTAAGTCTCTAGCTTCCGTGATAGCTGTGGCTTTAGCTTCTCATACAAGTGGCAAACCCCTAAACACTTTTTTCAATAATTTATAAGAGGGGTAATTCATTCCAAGAGCATTCAAAGAATTAATGATGTGAGTAAAACGAGTACGCATATCAGAAATTGATTCATAATCATGCATTTTGAATGACTCGTAGTCACTAGTCAATCTATCTATTTTTAAATCTCTAACATTTATAGTTCTTTCGTAAGTGATTTAAAGATTTTTTTTAAATTTCTTGAGCACTTATGCAAGTCATAATTCTATTATACTCATTTGCATCAAAGCATAATATAAAACATTAATAGCACTTGAATTAATTTGCAAAAGTTTCATATCATTATCATTTAATTCATGGTCAAGTTTAGGAACTTTATTTCCATCTACTATTTTCATGGAAATATAATCGCCATTTACAATAACTTTCCAAGCATGCCAATTCATACTTTGAATAAAAATTTTCATGCGTTGTTTCTAAAAAGTATAATGCATGTCATAAAATAAAGGAGGTCGTACGGACGATTGTCCCTCATCAAAAGGAGATGCAATGATTTGAGCCATGGATCTTTTTACAATAACTTTGTAAGAAAAATGTAACCCGCTCTGATACCAATTGATAGTGTAGGTGCAATCCCAAGAGGGGGTGAATTGGATATTTAAAACGTTATGCTAATATTGATCCAATTAAACATACAATCTCAAATGCCCACAAGTATTCTCTAACAAACAAATTTAAGTAAATATAGAATTTAAAGTGCGGAATTAAAGAGATAGAGTTAGAGAGATACAACACCAAGATTTACAAGATTTGACGCACCGCTCTATATCCTTGCCTCAAGCCAATTGCTATGAGGATTCCACTAAACACTCCTTTAGTAGGCGGAGCAGTCTGTCTCCTTCAAATAGAAAGTGTTTCCTCTCTTGAGAATGTTCCCTCCTCAAGTACACACTCCTTCAGTAGGTGGAGTAATCTCTCTTGAGTATATCCCCTTCTCAAGTCCCTTCTTATAGGCAGAGTTCTCTCACTCTTTCAATAGGTGGAGTGGCCTCTCTTGAGAATCACCATCTCAAGTTACAACAAGAATAACAAGAAATTCAAATAGGATTATACAATGAATTAGCTCAGTCAATGAGCAAATGAATACAAATAAAGCACACTAATATTCACTCCAAAGGATATATAAGTAAAAAGCTCAATGGAGTATTTTTAATGTTTTCTCTAAAAAATATCTCATAAAAATGAAAAATTTGGAGAAAAAACTTGATGTATATGAGAGAGTATGATTGAGGGCTTTTCTATCTATTTTTCAAGGCTTAAGGGTTCTATTTATAGGCCAAAAACCTGAATTAGCCATTGGGCTAAATAAGGAGGTTTGAAATTAGCTTTTAAGTTTAAAAAGTCAAAAAATAGGTGACCCAATCGACTGTACTGGGAGGTTCAGTCAACTGGATTGGTTCAGTCGACTGAATCTTGGTCTTCTGTTGACTGAACTTGACTGCTCAATTTTTTTGACTTCAAACGATCATAACTCCTTCATCCGGACTCCGAATAGGGTCATTCTTGTGTTCAAATTGAAGTTCCGAAAGTTTACTTTCCCATGGTTCCAACCCCGTTACAAAATTCATTTTTTACAAAAATTCATGGCCAAAATACAGAAGGTATGTCAATTTTTTTCACACAATTTTTGCATATTTTTGGCCGAATTTCTTTTGAAACATTTTAAAATATATTTTATACTTTGAAAATAATTTGCCATGAAATATTTAACAAACCTATGGTCCATCTAAGGTCTCCTATGAGCTTTCACACATATAACCAATGATATGTGAACTTACATAGGTTATAGTGCATTTACACTTAAGAAATCTTCAAGTCCTTCAAGTATTTTTCTTTTCTTCTTGGTTTTTTTCATGCTCCATGGATCTTGGCCACTTGAATATGATCTTTATGCTTCATGGCTTCCATTTTGCTTTCTCAATTGTGCTTGTGTCATTAAAGTCATGTGAACACACTCAATTTGCACAATTAAAAACTTTGGTATGTTATCATCAAAATAGGTTGAAACCTAGTTAGGCTAACAGGAAGAATAAATAAGTATTTAATAAAAAGATCTTGAATATTACGATTTTAAAAATAAGATTGAGAGTACAATTATAATTCTTTAGTGGAATGATTTATAATTCATGTTTTTATAAAATTGCTTCTAGGTTGAGTCATGATTTTATAATTACATTGGAAGCCCCCGTCTTATTTATTCTATAGGTCCTTGTTATAGCCTATTTATATGCTGTTATAAAATCTGACATGATAATTCTTATTATTCAATCAGTGATTAGATGGCTAAGGTTTCCACGTTCTCTAAAAATGCAAAACTTAATCAAGAAAGTTTTGAAGAACACGATAGATCAAAACCCACACTTTATTTGTGTTTAGCTTATAGGAATACAGTAGGAGGTTTGTGTCAGTGATTTGACTAGAAGTCAAAAATCGTGCAGATTGTTGATTAAAAATTGTTACCGCAACCGAAATCATCAAACCAGATTTCGAATGGTATAATCTTAAAACTAACTTTAGGAATATTACCAGGTTTTATTTTGATTGTTTGATATCAAAATTTCTAATCTGGAACGTATTTCGGTGTTTGTCCGTCCGGAGATTTTTGACTAAAATCATAGACATAATCTTAAAATTTTGACATTTTGCCATAATACATCATTCGTTGTTTATGCACCTCCCCAAGTCGTGGCTAGGTTTTAACTAAGGTTTCTTGTTGATTTCTTGTGGGGGCTAGCGTTCTCAGTAGTTACTTTCATTTTTTAGCCCATCATGTTCTGGTATGAGTTAACTTGAATGATTTGAGTATTACTGGTTCTCTCGTAGTTTAGTTCTCCGTTTATTGATTCCTTCAGCCTGCTATAGTTTCTTCTTGGTTTTCTATAGCCATATCTGATACTGGCAATGTAATAACTCGTACTCAAGATATGAGTATAAAAGAAAGCACATCTCAAAATGAACGAATTCTCAAACCTAAGTTTGGTAAGAAGACATTACCTAGTCGTCTAGCCTTCTTGAGCCCAAGACCCGGGATAAAGTGGCACCAATATAATCTTGATGTTATGGTCAAAAATTCAAATCTCTAAATCCAAGTCAAGCTAAATCAAGAATTCGGCTCGAAAAGTCAAGAAGCAAACGAGTGAGAATTTTTTTCGAAATTATTTTACTATAAAATGAAAGAAAATTATTTTTTTTTTAAAAGAGAGAGAGAGCATTAGTGGCCGGCCACCTTGGGACTTGTGCACAAACTTGGTGGCCATGTTTGGTTAACCCTAGATTAAGCTAACTAACCTAGGCTTGTCAAGCTTCTCAAAGAATCTACACTTCTAATTAAAATCTATAAAAAGGACCCAAATTCTCCCATTTCTTCTTCTTGAAATTTCGGCCATAGAGAGGAGGAGAGAGAGAGAGAGAGAGAGAAGAAGAAGAAGAAGAAGAAGAAAGAAAGAAAGAAGGAAGAAGAGGAAGAATAAGATAGAGTAATCCTACTAAAGCCAAGTCTTACTAACATCAAGAACCTATTTAAGTCAAGTAAGTTCTTTTGAATGAAAATCTATTCTTACTCATAAATCTCTGATATCATCTCAAATCATGAGGCATGTCCAAAAACAAACCAAATTCAAGCCATGCATGTAGAGATGAAGCTAGGCTCTTGAGTGGTGGTCATATTCAAACATTCTGATTGCTAGACCTACTTTTCAAAAATCATAATTAAATATAGAAAGGTCATTTGAGGTTTTGTTGTATGTCCAGATTTATATTTTTGTGTTATTTTTCATACAAATTGATTTGAACTGATTTGAGTGCATAAAACTCGAAATGTGACTTTTCTTCCAAAACATGTAGTTTTTCAGATCAACCACTGCAGCAGAGGTAAAAATCATATTTTTAAATGAGAACTGAGCTTTGGTGTCTTCATAAAAGTTGTAACCAACATATTTATCTAATTTTTTCTTATTAAAAAATTCTGCTTGCTGGACCTACTTTTGAAAAATAATAACTAAATAAAGAAAAGTCATTTGAGGTTTTTTTTATGTCCGAATTTAAATTTTTGTGTTATTTTTCATACAAAATTAGTTTGAACTGATTTGAGTACATAAAACTCGAAATATAAATTTTCTTCCAAAACATGTCATTTCCAGACCAGCCACAGTTGTAGAGGGTAAAATCATATTTTTAAATGAGAAATAAGTTTTGGTATCTTCATGAAACCTGTAGCCAACATGTTTATCTATCTACCCGCCAAATATGAGCCTCTTTGGTTGAGATTTGGTTGGTCAAAACCACTTTGTAACTCACTGTTCATGTTTAGTGAATAAAATAGCTTCATGTCACTTCTTTTTATGTAGTCCAAAACTACTATTTTTAGTGACCTATTCTGAAAGTGGTCTTCATGAAAATTATTAGGGACATTTCAATCTAAATATTATCAAAATATTAGGTCCATTAACCTCTGTTTGGTCCCTCAAATGATTTTTGAACTCTTTGTTGTTTTTATTGGAAGCTCACCTCTGCTGAGTTTTAAAATTCAAATTAGACCCTTTTTCTTAATTGAGTTGTTTCTTCAATATTTTCTTAAGGACCACTCTCAGAACTCTTCATACGAATTGTAGGGGACATTTTGACTTAACACATATCCAAAATTTAGCTCGAAAGAACCTGTTTTGATGCCCTAAACCCTTGACCTTCTGAGAGTCTCTTTTGAGCAAATTATAAGGTGCTGTTGAATCATTTTTCTTTACGGAGGCCAAATCCCCTAGAAGCTTTAGGATTTAGTCTAAGTGTTGTTTATGAGAGTTGTAGAAAATATCTTATTATGTTTTGTGATAAAAAATCAAAACCTAATTTAAGGTTTAAGTGCCTCAAAAACTTGCTACAAGTTGTAATTAAGTTGCTGAATTCTTAGAAAAAAGTGATAAAAATGGTCAAGTTAAATCTTTAAGCAAGCTAAGGCTTGAGCATGTTCTTAGTGTCTTTTAGTCCCAAAAAAGGAGGTATAACCATGATCCCTAAAAAATAACCTGTATGATCATTTAAAGGTCCAAATCATTATAATACTTCACGCTCTAAATGGTAGAATCCCGTGTTTACAATTAAGTTGTCTTTTTACTTGCCAGACATGGAGGAATTGTTACTTGGGAGTCAAGTCTAGCTTGTTGGAGAAGGCTTGGGTTTTGCACACATAAGATAAGGTGAGAGTGCTTACTATTATCTTGAACAAAAATATGTAAATGATGCTTTAAAATGCTTCGATGCGAATGTTTTAAACTATGATAAGTTTTGATGAATGCATGAATTATTGTTTTCAAATGCTATGATATTTTAATTCAAATGTGCTATCCATGATCTTTTGGAGAAACATGTGTGAGGAAGTTGTTCTTATAAAAGTGCTGTCAATATTGTGCTGTTCCAAAGTGCTAAGTTACAAGATTTTTTGGCCTTTTATATTCCATTATGAGGGAGGTTACCCAACTATGGATTTTAACTGAGTAATTGTCTTTATTCTGTTTATGATAATGCTAAGCGCACTCTCTTGTAACATTTGTGGTAGCAGATGACAGAAATGACTAAGAGTGGATCCACCATAGGTGTCATTTTGCTGCTTCGAAGCCAAAGTCAACTATTGATTTTTTTAGCTTCTTTAGTATAGTTTTGTACCAAAAGAAATGTCGTATATTAAGAATTGAAGGTTATGTTTTTAAAGATATAATGTATGCCCTTGGGATAGTGTATCCCTAGAAACTTATGTCTACCCTCTTCCTTTTATGAAGGATTTTGGTTGTTTTGAAATGTATGTTTTGTCTCTTATTATTGTTTTAAGCCTTGTCTTTTTTCTGAGGCCGCTGATTCTGCAATGGGATCATACCCCACGGCACAGGTCGAGTGCCTTACGAGAGTAGGGTTTGACATTTTGGTATCAAAGCTCTAACAAATAGGTCTAGTAGACTTGTTAGAGTGTGGTCTATGGTGGACCGTAGATTAAGTGCGTTGTATCGCATTTTATAGAATATAGTGGTTTAGACCTGGGAATGTCATACCTTTACCTTCATGCATCTGACTAACTGGCTTTGTGGTCCATTTGAAAAACGTTTTCTGCAGGCGTAGGGTCATGATTGGGTGTCTAAGTAAGTTATCAAATTTAGGGAAATAGCCCTTGTGTTATTAAACCTTCTGTTAGGCAGTTTGTTCTTACCTTCATAATACCCTTAAGTTAGACTCATGTGTTGAGCCCTAATCTATACCTTTCTTATAATAGGGTGAAGCATGGAGAACTCGGACGGAGCGTCATTTAACCTGAATCAGTATAATGAGGCACAACAAGAAGAGTCTCCACAAGTGGGATCGGTGGAACCTAACCCAACCGCTAGGATATTAGAGACGATTGCAAGGTTGATAGAACATAATGCAAGGTGAATCGTAATGCAAACTGAGAGAAATAATAACTCCTTAATCAAACAAGTCAAAGACCTGGTTGGAAAGGAGTTCATGGGGACTCTTAACCCCACAGAAGCAGAGAACTGGTTGAAGAATGTAGTTTATATTCTGGATGGACTAGGGTTAAATGAAGACAATATGATTGATCTCATAGCATTTATGTTCAGGGAAGAAGCGTACCATTGGTGGGAAACCACAGAGTGGTTATTGAAAATGCCAATGCTAGGAGTTGAACCTCCTGTACCCCAGAAGATTACTTGGGACCGTTTTGTGAGGGTATTTGATGAAAAATACAAGCTCATAACCTATAAGTATGAAAAAGAGCAAGAATTCATCGACCTGGAGTAATGCAGAATGTTTGTGGTAGAATACGAGATGAAGTTTACAGAGTTGTCACGATATGCTACCCAACTTATACCCGGTGAGGAGACAAGGTGCACAAGGTTTAAAAAGGGGTTGAATTTTCTGATTAGAACAAGGTTGATGGTCCTTGAGATGAATAGTTATGCAAGTTTGGTAAACAAGGCGAAGATAATCGAGAAAGATGTGAAGGAGGAAGAAGAAAGACGGGAAGATTTTAAGAAGTGCAAGTTTGAGAATACCTCGATGAGCAAAGCAGGGGGACAGGGTCCTAAAGGTAATGCCCCTAGGCCACCGGCTTTTTTCAGCCATAGTTACCAGTCAATGACAAAGAATTCTAAACCAAAAGGGGAACGATCAAACAAGGAAGCATCTGAATGAGTAAGGGAGCCAAAAATGAATGGTTGCTTCAAGTGTGGAGCTCCTAACCACTTTAAGAAGGATTTTCCAAAGATCTATTAGGGAATTATCTGCTATCGTTGTGGTGAACCAGGGCACATAGCGATTCAATACAGACTCTCTAGGCTACTGGCACAATTGTTTGTAGGAAGCAAACGGTTGGATGGGCTAGCTGGGAGTATACAAGATAAAGGAAAAGGACTGATAGAGGCCCCCATGGTTCCGGCATGAGTTTTTGCTATCAGACACGAAGATGCTCAGGCTACACCTGATGTGGTGACATGTACATTTACCGCTTTTGATAGAGATGCTTATATTTTGACAGATCTTAGATCAACACACTCGTTTATTTCATCTTGTAACACCCCGTCCCGGACCCTAGTAGTAACTACCTAGACTATAACAACCCAGCCCGGACCTTAGTTGTAACTGCCCAGACTGTAACTACTCGCTGAACAATCTAGCCTGAACACTAGTATTGGCGACGGTTAGTTGACAAGATCTTAGGTCACTAGAAGGATAGAAGAAAATCAAGCTCAACCTGAAACCCTAATTTGAATCGAAAACCCTAAAAAAGCTTGATACTCAGAGGCAAAATCCTAATACTCAGAAAAGTCATGGGATAGCTTAAATTAAGTAAATAATATAAAATATAAAATTAAAAATAAAAAATTCTCATAATTAGGGTAAAATGACCATTTTGCCCATAGTACAGCAAAATGTCTTAAAAATTCAAAAATTGACACATAAATACCCAAAATGAGATATTTATATACAATTAATTAATAAAAGATAAAATAATAACAAAAATAACCAAATTTCCCTTGCATGGCCGGCCACCTAAGAGAATGTGCCCAAAAAGCTACTTTTTATCTTTTAAGCTTAAAAATGAGAAAAGATGTATTAATTAAGCATTATTTTGACTCAATACTTTTTATACAAGTAAAATGTATAGTAACATAATAATGTAGTTCAACAAAAGGAAACAAATAATTATTTAAATTCTCTACATAATAAATAAGTCAAAAAATTAATTTTAGTCAAACTAGATTATTTAATTTTGAAAGTCTACACTTATTTAATTAATTGCTATCAAAATTATGATAAATTATGAAAAGACTAAATTAATTATAAATACATTAATATAATAAATTTGAGTAGGTTTAGATACCAAAAAGATACATAAAATTAATATTTTATGTATTTATATTCATAAAAATGTACCAAAATACAAATTAAAATCCTAATTAAATACAAAATTAGCTTTTTAGTCTCCCAAACAGGCATGGCTGAAATCCCACCTGTGAAAATTTGAATTGCAATATCTCAAATATCACCTACCTCTCATGCAACAAATGAGAATTGAGAAAATTCAAAAATTATGCTTATATGTAATTATTATGTCTCTATTTTAATTTTTGTTATAAATAACACATCAAACACCCCTTCTCCCACTACACATTCGGCTGAGGGAAGGTGAGGGAGGGCCACCATAAAAGTTCTAAGTGCCTACAAAAAAGGAGAGAAAAAGAAAGAAGGAGGAGAGAAGGAGGAAAGGTCCAAGGAGAAGCATTGAAGCTAAGTCCACTCTCTTCCTAAACTTTTTAGGCATCAAAAGAGGTAAGAAACTCTCTTAAACCTTCTAATATTCTCCCTTAATATACCTCTTAATCCATCTCTATAACAAACCCTAAGAAAAAAAATGAAGAATAACTAAAAAGAAGGCGTTGTAGATGCAAATAGTGGATTGCTAGGGTAAGATTGTGCTTTGTATGTGCTTGCATGTGTATATTTTTAATTTTTATGGCTTGTGTGTATTCTGAAATTTTGGTTTATGTGAGTTTATAACATGCATGCATAGAAAACATGTCAAAAATGTACACAACATAAGCTAAGCAACCAAAACCCTAAGTATCCTAATTTTCTGCCACCAATTTTACAGCATCATAACTAATTGTAGAAAACTGATCTTAGACTGATTTTTGTGTCCATGCCTAGATTTTTTAGTTCTATTTTATACAAAATTAGTTTAAAGTAATTTAGTTGGGTAGAACTCCAGATATCTCATTTTTTTCCAAAAAGTGTCAGATGTTGACCACTATGAGTTGCAGACCTAAACACCTTAAGTTAGAGTGAGAATCGAGTTTAGGTCAAAACATAAAAATTGTAGAGTACATATTTATATTTTGGTCCACAAAATATGAACAGCGAATATGAAGTCTTGATGGGTAAAAAAACCTTTCAAAATCATTGTTGAGGTTTAGTGACTGACAGACCTCTCTGTCATGCATTTTTGTGAGACCTAAAACCTAACTTTTAAAACGTCAAATCCGAAAGTGGTAAACATAAAAAATGTAGATAACATATCAAAATAAGTACTGAACAAACACCAGTCCAAAATACCCTCGGATGAAACTCCAAAGGTTTTGAGATTTCTCTGTTAAAATCATATTCTGCAGACCATTTTTAAGCTGATTGAAACCCTTTTTATAAATTGGCCAACTTTTCAAAATTTTTCCAAATAATTTGCCTTAGCACAAAACATGAAATATTTAGGGGACACCCTAAACCAAAACCTCACAAAAAATTAGACCTATAATTCTTGAATTGAGACCCCAAAACCTTGGCCAACAAAGACCCAATTTCTATATTTGTCTCTGTAAAATGCTAATGGGTGTTTACTAAAATAAAATAAATGGCCTTTTTACCTTAGGAACTGACCTTGGTGATAAATATGAAAGTTATAAAAAATATTTTTATCTAATTGGTATTAAAATTTTAGAAATTAAATCAATGTCTAAATACTTCAAAACACTGTCACAACTTTAAAACTAGCAATTAAACTTG
>JAOTRH010050950.1:0-19350 GCA_034768845.1 Heliamphora exappendiculata
ACAAAAATTTTGAAATTTTTTTTTTGAAAAATTTAGAAATTTTTGGAAAAATCTTGGAAAATTTTAATCTTAGATATTTTTAGAAAATCTTTGATAATTAAGGAAATATTTTGAAAATTTTTAGAAAATCCTAGAAAATTAAGAAAAAATTTGAAATTTTTTTTAAAAAAATTCTAGAAAATCTAAAAAATTAGGGTAAAATGAGAAAAACACAAATTTCTGAGAAAATTTTTTTGTTTCTGTTTTTTTTTTGTTTCTTTTTTTAAGGAGATTTTCTCAGCGTACCAGTGTTTGGATGAACTGAAGGGTCGTCACTTACATACGAACCTAGGGTAGGAGAGATTTGCCTAGTTTACTAGGGCTTGAACGAACCAACGGGTCGTCATTTACATAAGAACATAGGGTTTTGCTTTCAGATCTTTCTCTGCACTTTGCTTGCTTGATCTGTTCTTTATATATTCTCTGCCTATTTTCTTCTTTTCAGGTTGGTCACTATGTCCGAGATTTCGGAGGTTCTGTCTCCGGAGAGGTATTGGAGTGGTAAAAAGCCCTCTCTGCTTCTAGCTAGGCCATTATTGATGTCTCCAGCTTTGCTCGATTCATACCCCTTGTTGGGTAGGACGAGTAATGATCGGGTCTGGCTGACGGCCCTGGCGGAGCAGTGGTGGGATACCACCAATATCTTCCACTTTACTACCTTCGAGGCCACCTTGACGCCTTTGGACTTCACGCTTATCACTGGGATCCAGGTTGGAGGAGCCCCTATTCTGTTTGACCCGACTATTGCTAGTTCCATTGATGCGCTGACACATTTTCTCGGAGCTGTTCCCGCCCAGATGGATCGTGACTGAGTCCGGTACACCTGGTTCTTCGAGAGTTCAGACATTTTCAGTGCACCGAGCCCTGCCACTTCGAGTGGGTCGCCCGGGGTTTTCTTATGTATATGTTCGGTACCTCCTTATTCTCGAACAAGGAGAATACCGTCCATTTGCACTACTTGGGAGGACTTGCTCATCTTGATCGGGTTGCCACTTATGATTAGGGAGGAGCCGCGCTCGCTACACTTTACAGCTTCATGCGGATTTTGACCCGGTTCTACCAGGAGCTCAGCATCGGGGGATACTGGAGGGTCTGGGAGGTACGGTTTTTCATTTCATTTATTTTTGTTATGTTATTATCTGCTTGTTGACATATTCTTTGCAGTCATGGATTTATAAGTTCCTCAGGCTTCAAGTCCCGGTGAACTCATCGGCAGACCCTTTAGTTATTTCCCGTGTAGCCCGGTGGTCCCGAGAGCTAAAGGGAAGAAGACCAGGGGGAAGAACATCGATCGGTTTCGGATTTTGCTGGACCGGTTGACTCTCGACCAGGTATCATTTTCACTACTCTCTGTACTGCACTGTACTATTTCTGTTCTTTCTTGCTTTGAATGCTGATCACCATATTCTGTTCACTGATCATTATTCTATACTGCATATCACTTATTACTAACTACTGCACTACTCACTATACTCTGCAGGTTCACAAGGATGTCTGGCGGGGAGTAGAGGATCAGGCTGGCACAGACCTGATGTGCAGCCGGGATATCGCTTCTAGGCGGATCCTGCTGGAGGGCCCATTTGGGTGGGAGTATTATCTAGGGGAGCGGGTGGTTCGTCAGTCGCTCGGCCTGGATCACATTTGTATTTCGGTTGTTCCTCCAACCTTCATGCGTCGGACCGATCATCTTAGCAGAGTCGATTTGCTGCTGGAGTTGGTGGGGACTCACGTCGCGGAGCTACTGGTGGCCGAGGGGGATTACACTGCCTGGGCCCAGGCACACTTGCTGGGACCACGAGGGCATGGCTCGGCTGCCCTAGGGGGCAGGAGGAGAGGACAGGCACCAGAGGCTGCTGATGTTGGTGCTGCTGGTACTACTGCTGGAGCTGGTGGGGATGCTGGAGGTGCTGGCCCTGGAGCTGGAGCTACCGGAGGAGTGATAGGTCCGGAGATTTCCTCGGAGATTCAAACTGTGGCTTATGGATTCCCCTTCTCCCTTCTTATTCCAGCCCCGCCAGTTTATGAGTTTAGAGCAGAGATTGGCCAGGTATTTCCTTATCCTTACTCCTTTCTTTCATTTTATACTTTATTTGCCTGACTGTCTTTTTCTTTTCCTTCTATAGTTTAATCAGGCATGGGTGGACCGTCTGCTGCTGATATTTACGGGTCAGAGCACATTAATCCGTTAGCTTGATGCCACCGTACGAGCAGCTGGCATCGCTTTTACTCCTGCAGCCATAGTAAGTATCTTCATGACTCCTTCAAACCTTTCTGTTTCTTTTCATGTACTCTGTTTTGATCCTTGTTTTCTTCTGACAGCCTCCGATACCAACTTCCAGCATAGTACCACCGCAGGCTACTGCTCCTTCTCCTGCTCCAGCCCCAGCCCGAGGTCGTGGTTCTCGTGCTGCCTCATCCGGAGGTCGCTTTCGAGGGTCTGTCTCCACTGCTCGGAGTCGTTCTAGGGTTGTGTCTTCTTCTTTTGGCAGCGATGGTGATGATGACATTGAGCGGCTCTTTGAGGAGGTCAGTTCGGACAAGGCTGGTCCTTCCTCCCGCCGGGTCTGCCCCAGGCATCAGTGAGAGAGAGAGCTTTCTCCCTCCCCAGTTTCATTTGTTTTTTGATACATTTATTTTGATGGGCCTACGTGCCCCAATTTGACATATTTACATACATTTTCCTGATTTTACAGTTTATTGGGCCTAGGTGCCCTAGTCTTTACATTTTATCACTTTATGATATTTTATGGGCCTTCGTGACATTTATTGCCTTGCTTTTATGGTTCTATTTCACTTTACTGCTCAAACTGTCATGGATGCATAGTTCAAATGCCACAACTAATACAGATCACACAAACTGCAAACTGACCCATACCTGCCATGTTTAAACATGGCGGTCGCCATAATACAACATGGTGGTCGCCACTTTTCAAAAATGTTCACCTGGCGGTCGCCCGTTTCAACATGGCGGTCGCCTGGTTAAAGGAATGATGTCACTGTATTATGCTTTTTAGAGTTGGCGGTCGCCAGTTCCAAGACGGTGGTCGTCACATTGAACGTACCCTTTTTCCAAAATTTTGATTTTTTACCCTTTTTTGCCTTATAAATACAACCCCAGAGACCCCATTTTTTATTATTCTGACTCAAACGGCTTCTTCCCTTTCTGCATGGTTTAAGGCATTTTTTCATGTCGAGCGTTTGAACTTTATCCCTTTTGGTATCAACTCTTTATTTCCTCTCATGACTGTGAAGACTGATGGACCTTTGTTAGAAGCTGCTGCTCGGCTATGGGATCCTCAGTCTCGTGTCTTTCGGTTCGGTCTTGAAGAGTTTTGCCCCACTGTGGAGGAGTTTGCTGCTATCCTGGACTTGGCTCCGCGGAGTCCTGTCGTTGTTCCTACTTTCTCCTTTTCTGCTCGGTAATGGGTGATGCAACTCTGTGGTCTATCTAAAATGGAGGCTTCTTTTCTAACATCGAGTGACTGCTTTGACATTCCCTGGATCATTGACAGATTTTTTCCTGCTGATGACCTTGTCTTTCAGCTGCGACGTCGTTATGCTTTTTACTTTTGTCTTCTTGCTCAGTATCTTCTCATTCCTTCTAATGGGCGAGTTAGCTGTGCCTTGGCTGACATTGCTAGTCAGATGTGGATGGAGAAGGAATTTGTGCCACTTGTCTTAGCCGAGACATTGCTGGGCCTAGATGCTGCTCATCGCGGTGAAACCACTACTTTTGCCGACAGTCCTCTGCTTCTTCAGGTGAGCCCAAGACCTCTCTCTTTATCAAAGCTTTTTGCCAGGCCTTTCCCTTACTGATTTAACTTTTACTACAGATCTAGTTGATGGAGAAAGTGAATCTTGTATAGAAGCCATCTACTGATAGACACAGTGCTGCTGCTTTCCTCTATCGCCCCTATTATAAGATATGTGACACCGAAGCAACCTGGCGATAGTATCTTTCTTCTCTGACTAGTCCAGATATTACTTGGCAATGCCCCTAGTGGCGGATCTCTGCCATGACCTTGGCCACCATGGATCACCCTGGTGTTTTTCTCATTGGTCTGCGTCAGACTACTTTCTATTGTCCCCATAGGATCATGCGGCAGTTTGATTGCAGTCAGATCATCCTTTACAACATCCGAGGCCGTTTATGTTCATTTGTACTATGGGCCCCATTTTTGACATTGTATCAGGAGGCCTGGCCATCCCGCTCATTGATGGAGATGCATGAGCTGCAATGTCCTGAGATTTTTGCTGAGTACAAGATATGGCTAACACAAGACAGGGAGAAGAAGGATAAAAAAGAGGGGAAACAGGCAGTGAAAAGAAGAAAGATTTGAGGTCTCCTGCTTTATTTTAGAAAATTTCATAGCTTTCATCTTTATTCTGTAGAGTTTGGGACTTGAGTGTCATTCCTTTTGTTTTTTCAAAAACTTCGTAATTCCAATTAAAGTAATGAAAAAAAAAACTCCCACTTTATGTTTAAGATAGTTTAAATTTATCCAAGGTTTTTAAGATTTCAAAGATTAATTTGCATTGGTCTTACTTAGATTCCAATATGGTGGCCGGACTTCTTAAAAGAAGCTGCTTACGTATCCAAAAAAAAAGGATGAAATCATGCCATAATGTAGTTCGGGCTCGGTTTTCACTCGGGTATTGATATTCTCCTTTTGTAGTGTCATAACTTTTGCTAAGGTCGCATTTTTGGATTTTTGGCCTTGCGGACTACTTTAACTTTTTTCTGAGTTGCCTTTTGGGTTTTCAACTCAGCGAGCTTTTTATTTTATCTTTATTTTTACCTCAAGGATAGTATTTTTTGAGCTGATCGAGGTTAACTAGAGTGAAAAACACATTGTTGTCTAAATTCATGATAATGACTGCACCGCTGGTTATGATGGTTTTGATGAGAAACGGTCCGGACCAGTTTGGCTTAAATTTGTCTCTCGGGTCAAAGATAGGAGCTCTGATTTTCTTAAGAACCAAATCTCCTTCTTTAAGGTTTTGGGCATTGACCTTTTTATTGAATGCTCGAGCTATCCTCCTTTGATATCCTTGTACATGAAACAGGGCCTGTAGTCTTTTTTCATCGAATAAGAGTAACTCCCTCCATCCGGTTCCTTTGCCATTCTGCTTCCGATATATTGGCTTCGGCCACTACTCTTAGTGAAGGAATTTCTACCTCAATGGGAAGCACAGCTGTGGCTTTGAGATTTGAGGGTTAAAAATGAGAAAATTCAAAAATATTTTAAAAAATACTTTAACATCTTGAAAACTAATTTTTGAAAATCCCTTTTATTGAAAATAGAGTTGCCACTTAATTTTTGAGAAAAACTAAGAAAAAAAAAATTGGCTACTGATCCTTAAAACGTTAACCAGAGAAAGAGGGTTTGGGGGTTAATGTACGAATCAGGGAAGGTGTTAGGCACCCCGTTCGCCCAACCGTAAGGTTGGTCTCTATTAATCATAATTGGTTCTTTTAATATGATTTCTCATATGCATGCAAATAAAAAAAATGGAGATAAAAAGAAAAAATTCAAAATTAAGTATAAAAAATACATAAAATATGTACATAATACTCCAAATTAAAGTAAATAAAATGATAAAATCTTAAGTCATGTGACATGCAATTTCTAACTAAATGATGTATGGTACACATACCCACATGCAATATTATTTAAACAATTTAAACTAGTATGATTTGGTTAAAAGAATAAAAATATGCTAAAATTGTTAAAATTACCTAAACATGAATTGCAAATAAAAATAAACTAATCTATTCTAGACATGGTTTTAAAAGAAATGACCAAAACATGTATAATACCAAAACAAACTAGGTAAGAAATAAAACTAGGTAAAAAAATAAACTAGGTAAATGACATAAATGCATAAGAAAATTCTACAAAAGAAGAATTTTATACTTAAAGAGAGAATTTAAAAAAACGAAAATAAAGAAACAGTTTGTAAAAGGGAAAGATGCCAAAAAAAAGTTAGAAAATACTATATATAAAAAAAATTAACTATTTACGTTTTATGCATTTTAAAAGAGACAAAAAATAAATAAAAAGAAATCAAAAGAAGATAACACTTAAAAGATGAAAGCTAGTTTATGAGATTTTTTTTTTGATTTTTAGGTTTTAATAAAAAAAAAAGAAAAATATTATAAAAGAAAAGTTAAGCTTATAAAGGAAGGTTTTGAAAAGAAAATTTAATTATTCACATTTTATATTTTTAAAAGAGAATAAAAGAGAAGGAAAAGAAAATAGGAGAAAAAGAAAGAATAATGGAGTATTTTTAAAAGAGAAAATTATGAACTACTTAAAAATAAAAATTAACTTAGAAACATTTTTGTGATTTTTGGTTTTAACATAATAAAGGAAAGTGGCATAAAAATAAAAAATGAACACTAATATTGAAAGAAAAGAAATGCTAAATGTAACTTTATTAAAACTAATGAAAAAATAAAAAACTAGAAAAGAAAATTACACTAATATTGAAAGAAAAGAAAAGAAAATAGAAAGTATAAATTAGAAAATGAATATTAAGCTAAAAAGAAAATAAAATGAAATATTAGCATTTAAGGAAAAGAAAGTTGAATACTTAAAGGAAAAGAGATAGGGTATTATGAGAAAAAATAAAGTTGATGATAAAAGAAAATAAAATGCTACATCGAAAGAAAAGAAAACGCTAGAAGAAAAAAAGAATAAATTGTATTGAAAAGAAAAGAAAAAAAAAATGAAATGAAAGTTAGGATATTAAACTAATGCTTAAAAAATGGACATTAAACTAAAAGAAAAGAAAAATAAATGTTAGAATATTAGAACAAAACTAAGAAAATAAAGGAGCACCTAAACTAATATTATAAGTAAAGAAAGAAAAAATAAATGGTACATTAAGAAAGAAATTACATTAAGTTAAAAGAAAAAGAAATAAGACTTTTTAAAACTACATTACAAGAAAAAATAAATGTTAAAAAAAAAATTATGTTGCTATTAAATGAAAGCTAAGAATTAAAACAGAGTATTAAATTAATGATATAAGAAATGAAATAAAATAAAATACTAGTAAACAAAAATTAGACTGATTAAAAAAGAAAAGAAAGTAAATAATGCTAAAATATCAAATTAGCATAAAAAGAAAAGAAATAAAAAGAAATGAAGCGCTTGAATTAAATGGGTGTAATATTGACTATTACAACCATTTGTTGTGTAAGTGCTTAGATCATAACAATTAACAACATCGATAAGTTGTAATTGTCAAGAAAAATATTAGCACTATTTAGTAATTTAACAATTTGTAATAAACTTAAAAATGAAGGTAAGTAAATAAAACAAGTAAGCTAAATAAGCTAAAACTATAATTTAAAGTAATGTAAGAATATAACAATTACATAAATAATGCGGGAACGTAATTAAAATGAGTTGACCAAATTAAACTCGACAACTTCAAAGGGGTAGAAAATGGAGTTAGAAGGGCCGGGGATCCAAGCAAAATACCTGAATGCCTTAGGAATCCTCAAGTTGGGGAATGTGGGTGAGCAATTTGATCTTCAGGCTATGATCCAAGCTAGGGTTTAGGACAGTCGGAGGCTCGGACCTCAGTATTTCGGCAGGGGTTCAGCGTCGGGAATCGGAATCACTCGGTATATCGGCAGAGTCTCTCTCACTCAAAATTCTTCCTGAAAGCGTACGCCGGGGTACGGTATTTATAGAAATTTTCAACCAATGAGGTGTTGCTACGTTTTGAGACACGTCAGGCTATTTGGAGTTCGCGGCCGCTATAATGCAAGTTGGCGGCCGCTGGGTTGGAAAAGGGTCTATTAGCGGTCGCCCCAATGTGAGTTGGCGGTTGCCATGTTGTAGTTAGTGGCTGCCACTTTTTGCTAGGATTTCCAAGAGGTTCTATTGACGGCCGCCACAATGAACATGACGATTGCCACTTCTGATAATGACTTGGGCAACAAGTTATCGATGGTTTGCTACAATTTCATTGGTTTTGAAGGTTTTTGATGATTGGGTTCAAATACCGAGCTTGGATCACCTCTCGAGGATCGTACTGAGGCACTATTCCACCTTTTTTCATCATCAAATTCGCCTAAGATCAGGCGGGGTCAAATTGAGGTGTCTACAACAGCTTCCATCCCATACACTAAAGAGTACGTAGTTCCAACTGAAGTTCTAATTGACGTTCGGTATCCCAAAAGTGCAAATGGTAGGTGTTTTAGCCAATCTTTGTGTGAGTTGATTGACTTTTGCATGATTTTCTTGATGTTCTTGTTTGCTGCCTCAACTGCTTTGTTAGTTTGCGGCTGATATGGTGAAGATTTGTGAGCCACTATTCGATATTCTTTGAAAAGATCCAGGACCTCCCATTGGAAATATGAACCATTATTTGAGATAACCTCATATGGGACTCCATACCGGCAGATGATGTTTTGCTTGATAAACTTAGCAACATGAGAGGCTTTCAATACCGAGTAGGAGGCTGCTTCCACCCACTTAGTGAAATAATCAATGGCCACCAAAATAAACTCATGTCCATTGGATGCCTTTGGTGTTACTCTTCCAATCACATCAATGCCTCATACTGAGAATGGCCATGGTGACGTCAGGTTGTACAGTTGGGATAGAGGAACGTGCATGAGGTTTGCGTGAATCTGAAATTTATGACACCTCTGCACGAACTGTATACAGTTTGTCTCCATTGTCATCCAAAAGTATCCTTGTCGTAGGATTTTCTTGGCTAACATTTTTTCGCTCATATGTGGCCCACAAACTCCTGCGTGTATCTCTCTCATCAAATTTTGGCCCTCTTCAATGTTTACACACAGCATGTTGACCCCAGAATGTCCTCGTTTATATAGTCTGCCACCGCAAATGACAAATTGTGTAGATAATCGTCGTATTGCCCTCTTGTCCTTTTTGTTGGCAAACTTGGGGTATTCTCATTTCTCTACAAAATTCTGAATATGAGAATACCATTGAAGGTCGTCAGTGCTTTCCTCGAATGCGGCTGTCACCTCGTATGCCGGATTTCTCTTCTGTTCAATTATCAAAGGCCTCATTCGGACTCCAGGTGGTATGTCAATCATGTATGCCAGGGTAGCCAGTGCATCGGCGAACTAGTTCTGTAGTCTTGGTATGTGGGTGAAGATCACCGATTCAAAGCACGGTATCAACTTCTCTAGTTCTTGATGATAAAGAATCAAGGTTAAGTCCTTGATTTTCCATTCTCCTCTTGCTTGTGAAACTACCAGTGCCGGATCTCCAATGACCTCCTACTTTCTTGCCCCTAGTTCTAAGGTTGTCTCTAATTCGGCTAAACATGCTTCATTCTCGGCCTGATTGTTGGTTACTTCAAAATTAAGCTTTAAGGACAAGGGTACGCGTGATTCGTCAGGAGTAACAAGAAGGATTCCTATTCCATAGCCATATTGATTGGACGTGCCATCAAAATATAGAGTCCACTTGTCATCCCCGACTTTCATCAACTGTTCATCAGAAAATTGGAACTCCGTGTCTTCTCCTCCCTCAACTGGTTAATCGGCCAGGAATTCTTCCACTGCTCTGCCTTTTACTGACTTTTGGGTGACGTATTGAAGATCAAACTCTGGTAACAATAGCAACCATCGAGCCAACCTTCCTGTCAATGCCGGCTTTTCAAATAGATACTTCAATGGGTCCATCCGAGAGATGATATTTACTGTGAAAGACAACATGTAGTGTCTCAGTTTTCAGGAAGCCCAAACTAAAGCTCAACATGTCTTCTCCAATGGCGTGTACCGTTCTTCTGACGCTGTCATCTTCTTGCTTAAGTAGTAGACGGCCTTTTCAATTCCAGTTTCACTTTCTTGTGCCAGCATACATCCCATAGGAGAATCAGTCACTGACAAATAGAGGATCTGTGGCCTATCAGGCTCGGGAGGAGCTAGAACTGGTGAATTTTGCAGATACTGTCGTACGACATCAAAGGCGTCTTGGCATTTTTGATCCCATTCGAACTTGATTCCTTTCTTCAATAGACGGAAGAGCGGCTCACAGGTAGTTGTCAGTTTTGCGATGAACCAACTAATAAATTGTATTTTACCCAAAAAGCCCCTAACTTCTCGTTCAATCCTTGGAGGAGGCATTTCCAAGATTGCTTTGATCTTAGAAGGGTCAACTTCGATACCCCGTTGAGTGATCATAAATCCAAGCATCTTTCTAGCAGTAACCCTGAAGGCGCACTTCTGTGGGTTGAGTCGCATCTTGTATTTTCGAATTCTCTCGAAGAATTTTTGCAGTGCTACAATGTGGCCATCCCAATCCTTAAACTTGGCTATCATGTTGTCCACTACACTTCGACCTCTTTATTTATCATGTCATGCAATAAGGTAGTGGCAGCCATTTGATAGGTTACCCTTGCAATTTTCAAGCCAAATGGCATCACACGATAACAATAGGTGCCCCAAGGTGTGGTGAATGTCATATTTTCTCTGTCTTCAGGATCCATCAAATTCTGGTTATACCCGGAGAAGCCATCCATGAATGATAGCAGGGCATGCCCTGCTGTACTGTCTACCAATACGTCATTGTGTGGCAGCAAAAAATCATCTTTTGGGCTAGCCTTGTTGAGATCCCAAAAATTCACGCAGACTCGGATACGGTCGTCCTTCTTTAAAATTGGCACGATATTGGCTACCCATTTCAGATACTCAGTTACCATCAAAAATCCGGCATTGATATGTTTAGTAGCTTCTTCTTTGATCTTCAGAGCCTATTCTGGCCAGATCTGTCTTAATTTTTGTTTGACCGATTTAGCATCGGGGTATAGAGGGATGTGGTGTTGGACAATGTCATGATCAATTCCAGGCATATTCTCGTAAGACCATGCAAACACATCTTTAAATTCTTTTAATAAAGTTATTAATTGTTCTTGTTCAACTAAGGATAAAGAAAAATCAATTTGCACATTTTGTAGGTAAATTTTATTGCTCAGATTTATTGATAAAGTTTCTTCAATTATTGGTTGGGCACGCATTTTTTCTTCTCTTTTATTAAAAATTTTATTTTTTCGGGAATATCCCATCGAATTCAAAATCGCCAGAAAGTGTATAAAATAAATCAAACAAAGCCGAGTAACTAAAAATATTGTTCATTTCATTGAAAGAAGAAGGAATTACAAACTCAAAAGCATAGACAGGGGGAGGTACACAAACAGATGAGCCCTCAATCACATACTCAGACTCAGACTTGGACCCAGAATAGACAATATGTACATTACATGACTCGATGGTCCAATTCTTTACTTCTTTTGCGGTTGCATCGATAATGAGCTTGGTGCAATCGGCGGGTGCATTGAAACCCATCATGAAGCAGTCTGAGTTGGTTACTTGCAGCTGTGCCATTTTTTTATTGAACAGCACTCCCATGTCGATACCTTCAAGCTTGTCGGCCTAATCTTCCTCCTGGACCTTCTTTTCTTTTTCTTTCCCTTCCACTGTCTCTTTCTCTTCCGAGTCAGACAACTAATGACTGAAAAAGATCTCCAACCCTGACAGCTTTTGATTGGTTTTTTCGTCGATCCACAGCTCTGGAAAACCATAATACGAGAAATCTTTCCATTCCTTGACGAAGTACCCATTGAGCATCCCAGAATAATTAACCTTTCGTCCACTTCTAGGTCTTTCTAGATCTTCTTCCGTTGGTTTATACCCAAGACCAAAACGGTGCGAAGTTGGCAATACCTGAATGGGTTCCGGGATTCCCTGCTGCTTGCGTCCTAATCCTATGCCAGGGAAGAAGGACATTTTCCTCATCATTGTTACAGCCCGTGGGTTGGCATACCTTTCTTATTCATTCATCAACATCTGAACAGCCTGTGCTTTGTCAAATCGAAAACCACTGAGCAACACATCATCTTCACTATGCTGAACTTCCAACAGAGTTGTACCATCTCCTCCTCTTGGGGGATGAATGTTGTCCTCTCTGTGAATAGTCAGAACTGTCCAATTTCTTATTAGTTTCAGTTTTTGATGGAGAGTATATGGTACGGCTTGAACATTTGGGTCATGCAACCAAGGTTTACCCAATAACAAGTTGAAAGATGCCAGTACATCTAGTACATGGAATTCGATTGACGTTTTCAAGGGCCCTAATGATCTCGTAAATCACACCAGTCCCAGCACGTCCCTCCTTGTGTTGTCATAAGCCCGGACCCCTTGATTGCTTGGTATGAATTGCTCCGTCTTTAGTCCTAAATAGAGTGCTATTCTAAGCCAACATACATTTAATGCAGACCCGTTATCGATAAGAGTCACAGGGACCCATTTATCCAGGCATTTAATGGTGATGTGTAGCGGCTTGTTATGATTTATTCCCTCTGCTGGAAGATCTTTGTCGAAAAAAGAAATGACCTTTGGTTCAGCCACTGGCAGAATGAGTCTAATCAGTTGCTCTGGGGTGGCCTCTATCGAGACGCTGACTTTATTCAAAACCCTTAGCACAACTTGCTTATGTTTGTGCGAGACCATCAGTAGCCCCCAAATGCTGATATTAACTTATGTCTTCTTTAACTATTTCAACACTGCATCATTTTTTTCTTCTTGTTCTTTCTCCTTTCATTTCCCACTTGGTTGCCTTTTTTCAAATTGTGCTGGCTTGAAATGTTGCCCACTTCTGGTCAGATGTTCTATCTCCTCCTCAGGGTTCCATAATCCTATTAGTTTATTACTGGTCTGTCGTACTTTGTTCATAGGCGGAGGGCTTTTGAACGCCCACAAATTGCCCAAATCACCGATTGCCATTCTTTCTTTCCTCTCACTTCTATAGCTCATGTATTATCGACTTTCTCGCCGATGTCTTTCTCGATAAAATTTACTTACTGCTCCCGAGTATTCCAGAAATCAATCCACTCTCCTCCATCTGATTTCAACACAATTCTTACCAGTCAGTAGAACTGCATCTCGTCGACATATATCTCCTCTTTAAAAAGATGGGGAAGTGTGATGCCAACGAGCACATGACCAAACGCATAAGGTCGAGTCGGGTAATACAAAGGCCAATCATCTTCTTCATTTCCCTCTTCCTCTTGTTGGTAGATTTGGATTGCCGGTTGATATCATCCCTAGGAATTATCATTCCATTCTTCCATCCTGTCTCGACTGCCTCTAACCATCATGAATGAGCATGTTGTCTGATCCTCAGTTATTAAAACATGATAGCGTGGTAGGTGTGCTGAACAAATGTGCTGACTAGGGTCCTCAAATTTTTCCAGAGACATGTAATTTACTCCAGCCTACATGGTATGATTCGGCAGTGGGTTAGTAGTGACATTCGATTTTGGGGTGGCAAATGGTGGCGGGATCACCTTGTTGTCAATGAGGTTTTGGATCTCATGTCGGAGTCTCATACATTTATCAGTTAGGTGCCCAAGTCTTTGGTGGAATGCGCAGTATTGAGAAGCATTAAATCTTAGGGAATCAAGAATAGGCATGGGGTCTAATGGCTTGATAAGCCCCTTTTCAACGAGTCGACTCAGGGCAGTGGATAATGAAATGTTGAGGGGAGTGAACACCCTCCTTGGCCTTTGCTGCTGTTGGCTGTTATCTGACTATTGGGCGTTATTGGATTGCTGGGCGGAAGAGGATGGGTTCAGCAAGTTTATCTCGTTTGAACGAGACACGAGGTTGGTGGCAGTAGATTGGTTTTGGTTATTTGTGGGGAAGGTCCTCCTGGGTTTTTAGCTTGGCTCGGCTTTTTTAATATCCCCAGAATGGATTGCATCTTCTATTTGAACCCTAGCATCAAACAACTGCTCGAATGTGGAGAGTGACTGCGTGATCAGATAACGCTTCAACGGGGACTGTAGGTTCTTCACCACTATCCTTACTTGCTCTTTCTCAGAAGGCCGATTCGTCATCTTGGCGGCCTTACCCCTCCACCGGGTTAAGAAATCAACAAAAGACTCCTGATTCTCCTGTCGAGTCATTTCAAGCTCTCGAGTAGTTACATCTAGTTAGACATTATAACTATACTTACTGATAAAAGCCATAGCTATGTCCTTCTAAGTTTTGGTCTTTGCTACATTGAGGGAGAGTAACCATTTCTGGGCTTCCCTAGAAAGAGATCGGTGAAAGAGTTGGGCCTTCAACTGGTCATCAATTTCCATTGGTGATAGGGTACCAACATACATTTGGAGATGAATTCGGGGATCTCCGATTTTGTCGAACTTTTCCATATCCAGCATTTTAAACTTTTTTGGTAGCTTAGCGTATGGGAACAAACATAGTCCTTCCACATCTAGCATGTACTCTTTGATTCCTTTGGCCTTTCTAAGGATCTTCTCCATCCGGTTAATCTTTTCAACTAATGCAGATTCTCTGGTCTGAGCAGTATTTTCTTCCTCAACTATCACCTGACGAGAGACCCGTGGTGGTGGCAGAACAACTTGTGGTCCATCGAGGATCTGATTTTCATCCCAAAAGTCCTCAGTATTCTCATTTGTGTCCTCTGATTGTCCATTTACAATAGGTATACGGGCCTTAATTGCCCAGATCTAAGCCTGACATTGCACTTGAGCTTGGGTTTGCTGTTCTACAGCCCTCTGTGTTTCAATAATTTCTCTCATCAGAGCTATCAAGTTCACCTCATTTTTTGCCATTTCAGCTGACTGTTCAGACACCCTGCAGAGCCTACCTGTCACTAATCTTTTCTAAACACGTGTTGATTGTACTTTTTCTGGCCCAATGATAAATCCACAAAAATCCTAGATCCCAAAAATAGAATAACCAGTATCAAACACTTTTTGAACAAGCATTTCGACGACAGATAACACAAATCCCAGATACCCAAAATAGAAAATCATAAGCAAATGACCACAGAAGCTATAACAATGCTCTTGTCGGGCTCATATTGGCAGCATAACAACATGATGACTCAAAAACCAACATGATGGCTGAAAAGGGGATCAACTAAATTCTAGGGGGAAGGTTTGTCTAAAACAAATAGCACTCTGGCAAGAAAACAAAGCTATGCTGACTGGACTGGTTCGACCTAAAAATTATAAGGAAAAATAGGCAGCATAACGGTAAGGACTCTGAGCTAGGTTGACCGGACTGGTTCGGCCCAAAAATTCTAAGAAAAAACAGGCATCATAACGGTAAAGAACTAACTCTCACAGGTATGACAGGGGTTTGAAAGAAACGAGCCTATGTCAAGGGAGAGGAAACCAACGACTCGGGATGAACCCAGAGGAGAGAGAAACTATCCTAGAGGCTTTAAAACAAAACACGGGTGGGATGCCAAGAAGAAAATTACAGCGTAAGAACCAAACATGGTGAAAGACAAAGTCCGGATAAAAATCCAAAGGAAAAACTAACCTAATCAAAGGATAACAGAAAACCCGGGCCGAACCCGTGAATGGAACTAACTTAAGCCCAAACAAAACAATCATAATAATATGCAAACAAAACATACAATAAAAAAAACATAATCCTACCAGGGTTAGTAGCACCTAATGGGGGGTTCTAAGTTCACTATATGCAAATGCCGGTTTTGGTCAATTGAACAAGGTACCTTCTGAATATAGCCGGGTATATAGCTTCCATGTAGAACATGGTTAAATAGTACGCCCGAACTCTTTTACTGCACCTATGATAGTGTACAGTTAGTAAGGGTTGCCCGCCTTCCCAATAATCCCCGAAACGGATGTACGTTAAGGGCATCAGGTCGACCAAGCAGGAGGGTTTGAAAAAAAATGCATACGCATGCGAGATTGCAAAGAAGAAATTTTTTATTAAGAACCAATGATGTTTTCAAGTCTAGCCCTTTTATTTGGTTTTATAAACCAGTCTCTAGCAGAGTTGCCAGAAATTTTGTGGCATTGGGATTTAAGAGTTTTTGAAAAATGGTAAAAAATATGAGATTCAAAGATATTTGAAAAATATTTTAACACCTTGAAAGCCAAATTTTGAAAACTCTTTTTTATTGAAAATAGAGTCACCACTTAGTTTTTTGAGAAAAACTAAAAAAAATAAAAATGGCTACTGATCTTGAAAACGTTAAACCAGAGAAAGAGGGTTTCGGGGGGGCGAATGTACGAATCAGGGAAGGTGTTAGGTATCTCGTTCGCCTAACCGTGAGGTTGACCTCTACTAATCATCATTTGTTCTTTAATAGAATTTTTCAAATGCATGCAAATAAAGAAAGTTGAGGCAAAGAGAGAACATTTAAAATTAAACATAAAAAATACATATCATAGGTATATAACACTCCGAATCAAAACAAATAAGGGGATAAAATCGTAAATCCTATGGCATGCAATTTCTAACTAAAGGATATATGAAGCACTCCTACATGCAATTTCATTAAAATAACCTAAACTAGTATGGTTCAAACTAAAAGAGCATAAATATGCTAAAAGATGCTTAAAATTGTCTAAACATAGTTTGTCACAAAAGATAAACTAAATTATTTTAAAATATACTTTCAAGTAAAGAAACTAAAATACACATTAACATCAACATGATGAATCACTAAAAAGAAATGGGAAACGCAAAATAAAAGATGCATAAAAAGAATCCTAAAAGAAAATTACAAAAAAAGCTTATGCTAAAATGAAAAGAGGTTTAAAAAAAAATAAAATATTAACAAAAGGAAATTTTTATACTTGAAACGAAAACGAAAGAAAAGAAAATTATAGTTAAAGGATGAAAATTAAATTAAATACCTCTTTATGATTTTTGGAGTTTAATAAAATAAAAAAAATAAAAATTTATAAGAAAATATTATGAGAAAAGAAATGCTAAATAGAACTTTATAAGAAAATTAAAGCTAATGATAAAATTAAAGAAATTAAAATGCTATATTATGAGAAGAATAAAGCTAATGATAAAGAAAAGAAAGAAAAATAAAACAGATGCTGTGGAAGTAAATTACACTACTATTGAAAGAAAAGAAATAGGAGCTAGGAAAGGAATATCATGCTAAAAGAAAATAAAACGGAACCTTAAATTAAAATTACAGGAAAAAAAAAGAAAGTGAAATAGGATGCTAATAAAATAAATTAAATTAACTAAAAGAAGAAGAAAAGAAGAAAATTAAGTGCTAGGATATTAAATTAACATAAAAGAAAAGAAAAAAAAGAAACGAAATACTATAATTAAATGGGTGTAATATTGACAATTACAACAATTTTTCTGTAAGTGCTTGGATTATAATAATGACGGCATTGTTAGTCGTATTACTAAATTATATTAGTACTAATTAATGAATTAATAAAAAATAGCAGTGTACTTAGTGTGGATGTGTAGACTAAGAGTTAAGTAATTTACATAAGACAAAGTAAATAATAAATAAGGTAAACTACAAACTAAAAAAATGTACGAGTTGAAATTGAACTTAACCCGATCACTCTAAAAGAGAGGGAATGGAGTTAGAAAGATCAGGGATCTCAACGGAATACCTGGATTGCTAAATAATCCTCAAATCGGGGAATGTGCTTCAATGGTCCGATCCTCGGATGGTGATCCAAATGGGGCTTCAATGTAGGTGTCGAAGGTTCGGATATCGGTATTTCGATAAGATTTTGGCGTCGGAGTTCGGAATTGCTCAACAACTCGGCATAGCTTCACTCTCAAAACCACTCACTCCAATTCTGTCCTTGAAAACGTACTAGATTTATGGTATTTATAGAGTTCTTCAGCCAATGAGATATTGCCACGTTTTTTAGACACGTCAGGCCATTTGGAGTTAGTGGTCGCCATATTACAAGTTGGCGGTCGCAATATTTTTGAAAGGTTCCGCAAAGTTCTATAGCGGTCGCCATGATGCAAGCTGGCGGTCGCGATAACAAAAAGTGGCGATCGCTATATTTTGCTAGGGTTTCTAAGAGGTTCTATTGGCGGTTTCCACAATAAACATGGCGGTCACCACGATAAACATGGCAGTCGCCTTACTTGGGCAGCAAGTTTCGATTGTTCGACAAAATTTCATTGGTTTGAAGGTTATGGGTTCAAATACCGAGCTTGGATTACTTCCCAATGATCGTACTAAGGGACCATTCTGCCTATTTTCATCATCGAATTCACCTAATATTAGGCGGGGTCAAATTGGGGTGTCTACAGGAGCCCGTACGGGCAAATGATGCTTTGCTTGATAAACTTAGCGACATGTAAAGCTTTCAATACCGAGTACGAGGCTGCTTCCACTCACTTGGTAAAATAGTCAATGGCCACCACAATGAACTCGTACCCATTTGACGCCTTCGGCATTACCCTGCCTATCACATCAATGCTCCATACTGAGAACAGTCATGGCAACGTCATGCTATACAATTGAGATGGGGGAACGTGCATGAGGTTTGCATGAATCTGACAATTATGTCACATTCGCATGAACTGTATACAGTCTGTCTCCATTATCATCCAAAAATATTCTTATCATATGATCTTTTTGGCTAATATGTTTCCACTCATGTGAGGCCCATAAACTCCCGCATGTATCTCTTTCATCAGCTCTTGCCCATCTTCACTATTAACACACAGCTTGTTGACCCCAAAATGTCTTTGTTTGAACAGTTTTTCCCCACAAATGACAAATTGCGTGGATAATCTTCATATTACCCTTTTGTCCTTTTTGCTGGCGAACTTAGGATATTCTCATTTCTTCACGAAGTTCTAGATATCAAAATACCACGAAAGTTGGTTGGTGCTTTCCTCGATTCCAAATGCCACCTCGTATGTCGGCTTTCTCTTCTGCTCGATTATCAATGGCCTCATTCGAATTCCAGGTGGTCTGTCAATCATTAATGCTACAGTGGCTAATGCATCGATAAATTTGTTATGTAGTCTTAGTACATGAGTGAAGATCATTGATTCAAAGCATGGTATCAGTTTTTCTTACTCTTGATGATAGAGTTAAGTTTTTGACCTTCCATTCCTCTCTTGCCTATGAGACCACCAATGCTGAGTCTCCGATGACTTCTAGCTTCTTCGTCCCTAGTTTTAAGGCTGTCTCCAATCCTGCTAAGCATGCTTCATACTCAGCTTATGTACAAACTAGTATTTAAATTATGAAAGAAAAATAAAAATAATTAGCTGATAATCTTAAAATAAAATTCCTGATCAAATCTTATGAATAAGAAGTTAATCAAAAAAGCTTAATAAAATTTGTTAAAATTCGATACACGTGAAATTAAAAATCTTATATTTAGAAATATGTTATTAAAATTCTAACGACATGAAAATTTTTGAATCGATATTAAAAGTTTATATTAAATTTTATGAATTTTTCTGAATATAAAATTTTACATTAAAAATTTTAAGTTGATACGAAT
>JAOTRH010050979.1:0-19348 GCA_034768845.1 Heliamphora exappendiculata
CTATTTATGGGCTTAAGCAAGCATCAAGGTCTTGGAACACTCGATTTGATCAGGCGATTAAAAGCTTTAGCTTTGATTAGTGTCCTATCGAGTATTACATGTACTAGAAGCGCGATGGGCATAAGGTGGCTTTTCTAGTCATTTATGTTGATGACATTCTCCTTACAAGAAACGATGTGGGGTTGTTATCTTCGGTGTAGGTATGGTTATCGAGTCAATTTAACATGAAGGACTTGGGAGAAGCGGGCCAAATCCTTGGGATCAAGCTCATATGAGATCGATTACGTAGGACGTTGGGCTTTTCCCAAGCCCGTTATATTAACTTGATTATTGCTCGATTTGGCATGAAAAATTTCAAGAAAGGATTTATTCTTTTCTGACAAGGAATTACTCTATCTTGGGATCATTGTCCTAAGACACCTCAAGAGATAGAGAGAATGAGAAGTATTCCTTATGCTTCGACAGTGGGAAGTCTCACGTATGCTATGCTCTGCAGTAGACCAGATATCTGTTATGCCGTTGGCATGGTAAAAAGATATCAGTCTAATCCAGGTGAAGAGCATTGGACTACGGTTAAGAATATACTCAAGTACCTGAAAAGGACTAGGGAGTATATGTTGATGTACCAGGCTGATAGCTTTATACCCCTTGGTTATACAGACTAGGATTTCAAGGCTGATAGGGATTCAAGGAGGTCCACCTCAGGATACGTATTTTCTTAGGGAAAGCACATTAATGGGAAGTGATGTCTCATCTGGGAGACTTTACAACGTAGAGACGTGGTTTGCATGGTTGCATCTGCGGATAACCTAGTGGATCCTTTTACTAAAGTAGAAGGGTTAAGTGTCAGATGTGTTCCTACATAGTTTTGAGTATAAGTGGGAGATTATTGGGATTGTATACTGAAAAGTCATGCTTTTTATGTATTTTATTCTAGATCCTTGGCATATTAATGAGAAATATTTGAGATAATTTTGCATTCGTGGTTTCATATTTATATTTGTGATGAATGATTGCAAAGTCCGTATATTATGTCAAGTTATGACTCGGTGCGTGCTGCACGGAAAGTCGGGTCAAAGGTTATGACAGATTATACAAGTAAACTCACAATCGCAATGGACCCGGATAGTCCATTGGTACGATTGTAGTACATCATTATAGCAGCTGGTCTTGGCAAGGTCGAACGGATCGAATTCAGGTTTTGGAAATTCGAGATTCAAGATCGATCTGTTAGTACACTTGGAGTATATTGAGCGGGATCAACGGGATGATCGATTCTATAATGACTATATGAATTGATCCACATTCTGTATTATCATGTATTGCACGAACTCTTAATCCCGAAGTAATTGATTAATTGTGTTCAGATGATGTATAGTACTTTGAGTCATCAATGGTTGAGATTTCCTTTATGAGATCAACAATACCGACGAGTTGGGTACTTGCGTTATTTCTTCGATGATTGATAATCAACTAACGAAAACCACGTCCGATTTAAGTTGAGGAGTTTCTCCTCGTGTGCTTTGCTTATAGGTTTGATTATGCTAAACATGTACAGTGGATCTTCGGATCCGGCATATCAAAAGGTTAAGCGGTGCGGTTGCGAAGAATAGAGGATAATTAAATCTGGTTGTTAGTAACTTAATTTATTTATCGGGAATCCATGTCTTAAACGTGGGGAGAATTCAATGCATTTGATAATTGCAAACTCAAGACATAATTTGAGTTAGAGCCGAAAGTTCAATCAGAACCGTTAGTGGAATAAGTTCTGGTTCGTACGAGAAAGGATCTAACTCGAGGACAGAGTTAGGGATATCCGGTTTTCTCGTACGGTTAATCCGGGTCCTATACTTCCTCGTGATCCCTCACGTAGCCCAGTATACGCACGGTTATTTTTCTTATTAGTTTCGGTTATTATTCAATTTAATTTGAATGCCGGTTTTTCCGCCGGGAACATTCAGGAATTAAATTAAATTGTTAAAGGACGGTTTTAGAATTTGTCACATCTAGGGATTACTCCATAAGTGGCTGGCCCTAATAGGAGATGGTGGATTTTTTTATTTTATGTTAAGTGTATATTTTCTTATCTTTTTTGGAAGGAGAATATATATACACTTAATATCCTTTTTGATATATGGCTATCTATTAAAAGGAGGCTCCATAAAGAAAACCCTAACCCTAATTCTCCTAACCTAGCCGCCACTCTCTCTCTCCCTTTTGGCAATCCATATTTTGCCTTGTGGAGATAAGTGTGAGAAAAAACCAATGCAAAAATGCACGAAGATTCGGATCGGTGCCCACTCGCCAGGATCGTTGCGTGCTTCGGGATATACGTGAGAAGATCGTTGGGTCATCTCGGATCGTTGTTCGGCATCAAAGAAACTTGTTCAAGTTTCTTCAAGGTATATTTAATCATAAAATATCATATTATTTTATGTTTTTCATGAAAATCGCATAACGTCATCTTTTTACGGTCACGACGTCGTTCATTGAACTTTTTCCGTTGCGTTTACTTTCTAACAATGGTCTCAGAGCAAGCCTGCGTTTTTTCATGAAAAATATGTCTCCTAACCTTTGTTTTGCAGCATATGTCGTTATGATCCGGTTCATTAATCAATTGAATGTATGGTTTATTTATATTATTTTTTGACTGTGTATCTCGACGATTTTTAAATCGAGATTAGGTTGAATGTAAGGCTGGCGAGTGGATGCGTAGGTTATGCGATATAATTTATTTTTCATTCGATTTATTTTTCTGGATTCATCTTGTAAATTGAATCACAAAACGGATATCGAAAATGGGAAAGAAAAGCAAGAAGGAGCGGCGGCAACCTGTGCGGACAGCGCATTATTGCTGCTTTCGGCAGCAGTTTTCGAGACTTTTGATAATTTTTTTCGAACCGATTTTTTCTCTAGAATTAAGTTCAATCCGTTAGCTTTCCAACGGTGGTTCGATGGCGGCAAGGCAACGACGGGAAGGTGTCCGAAAAAATGTTCAACGAATGTGCTGCATAATCTCGCCACGAACAGTGATGCGATTTTCAAGGATTTTTTCGGGGCACTTCTGCTTCAAATTTTGAGACAGTTTTTTTGCAAAAATCTGGTTCGAGATGTTAGCAAGTTTCAGTAATTTTTTGAGACACTTTCGGGTCCGGGAGACACGTGAAACAGCTGTTGGAATTTGGTCGCGCAAAGCTGGTACACAGCAGAATTTTCAAAAGTGAAGGGGCTATTTGGGCTTCTTTTTTAGACTTTTTCCGGTGATCCAGTGGTGGTTCGGGGTTGTGACGGTAGTCTGCGGGCTGAGGAAGAAGGTCAAGTCTTTGACGGCTCGTTTAGGGTTTCGAAACCTTAACCGTTTAATCTTTAATCCGATATCGTCGGATTAAAAGATTAAATGAAGGATCTAGATCATAACGACTTTTATTTATTTAATTGTTGTTGTTTTAATTATTTAATTATTTATTTTATTTAATTGCGTGGATGAATTTTATTTTATTTATTTTTTCTTTCATGCATGATTTTAATTATTAAAAATATATTAGGAAAAACGGTTTTATAAAATAAATAATCCTAACAATTTTTTAAAATGAAAAAATAAATAGATAATTATTTAATTAATTTTTGTCTTAAAAATTAATTAAGATTTTTTAATTAAAGTCCGGGTAATTAATTTCTTTCGGAAAATTAAATAAGAAAAGTTTTTGTTTATTTTATTAAGGTTAAATAAGGAATATTTTAATTGATTAAAATTAAATTTATTTTAATCAGAAATTAAATTATGTTTAATCGTTTAAAATGAACAAAAAACAAAAATTCTCGATTTTTTAAAATATTAAGTAAGAGATGGGTTTAGTCGCAGATAAATCCTACGGTCTCCATTTCACGTTCATAGGAGATGTGGTTATAGCTCGCGTGCCGTCTTCGACTTTCGGTCTCCCTAAGGAAGGACTATAATCATGGTATCTTCGGTACGATTATTCGAAAGAAGTAAATTTAAAAATAGGGCGAAATACGATTTGTTCACACCGAGCCCAAAGTTTTGATACGGTATTTTCAAATTAAGGGTAATTGTTATACACTTAACCCGTGAATAAAAATATCCTCCCTAAGGAGTCAATTTTTATTTGTGGGGACCAAAATTAATTGGCTATTTAATTTACATGGAATGTCCTATATCAAGGAATGAAAAACCTACTGTTCTTTGTTCGTTAATTGTTAGACGTCCACACTACGTGACCTATCAATTGATGTGACTCTGGGCCGCTGGTTTTTTATTATGATATTTGGTTTCTACAGTAAATTAATAGACTGGCATGTCTGTCCGGACAGATGTTGATTAGTAGACGTCCACACTACGTGGCCTGCTTAATCATGAAAGATTCGGGCTGCCAATAATTCTTTATTAAATAAAAGGTTGAAGGACCCTAATTTGATAAAAGAATTAAAAAAAATTTCTCTTCTGTTTCTTAGGATTTAATAATGGGATCATTCAATCCACTAGCAGCAATTCTCAAGGAACATACATTAATTGGACCTAATTTTGTCACATGAAAAAGGAATCTCGATATTGTCTCAACTTCTGACGACTATAGGATCGTGTTAGTTGATCCTGGTCTACTCGCTCCCAATAGTGGATCTTCTAACAAGAGATTCGGCACTATCAGGATTGGGTAAAGGCTGATAGGATGGCATGTTGCTACATCTCGACTTTTGTGTCAGATGTTTTACAAAGCCAATATCATTCTATGGAATCTGCAACTTATATGATCTTTAGCTTTACCGAATTGTTTGGCGAGCAAGGTCGGGCAGCAAGGCAGGTTGCCATGATGGATCTTATGAACGCGAATATGGAAAACGGTACACCGGTTAGGGACTACATTTTGAAGATAATCGGTTTTCTTAACGAGTTAGAGGTCCCTGGAGCCGAAATCGATGCGGAATCCCAAATTGATGTCGTGCTCCAGAAATTGCCCAATTCATTTCAGTAATTCTACCTCTATTATAAAATGAACAAACTGGATTTTACTTTGGCGAAATTGTTGAAAGAATTACAGGCTGTAAAGGGTGTTATCCGAAAGTCAGCACATGTGTTTGTTGCGCAAAAGGCTTCTTCTTCTAGGCCAAGAGGTGGTAAAAAGAAGAAGAAATGGGTGCGACAGGATAATGCACAAAAGGTTGACATGGAGAAGTCATCAACAGCCAAGGCAAATATTAAGGTGCCTAAGGGTAGTTGCTATTACTGTTTAAAGCCAGGACAATATAAAAGAGATTGTCCTGATCACTAGAATAGCGTGGATGTAGGTAAAGCCACTTCTTTAATTGTTGGATCATGATTAGTGGTTGTATCTACGAAAACTTGGTGTGTAGATACAGAAGCCACAAAACATATTTGCAATTCGTTGGGGTTCCAGGTGACCAGACAATTTAAAGATGGCAAGGTTTACCTTCAGATGGGGTATAACTCCCAGGGACTGCTATTGCGGTGGGAGACGTAGTTCTTTTCTTTTAGTATAAATAGGTGTTTAATATTAAAGAACATTTGTATGTACCTCAAATCAGGTGGAACTTAGTTTCGATTTCCTGATTAGGTATTGACAGATATTTTGTTTACTTCAATAAGAAATTTTACAATATTGTGGTTGGCAAACACTTCATCTATCATGGCACATTGGATAATGGTCTTTATATTTTACACCCGATTATTTCGAGTGTTCAAAATGATGAGATGAATAACTAACATATTTTAGCTTTTAATAGGAAAGGTTTCTCGCTAAACCAAACATTACTTTGGCATCTTCATCTACGTCATCTTAATCTAAAGAGAAAACAAAGACTGGTAAAAGATGGATCTTTAGGTTAATTGGAAGTGGAGGCACTTTCAGTCTGCGAATCCTGTTTAGAAGGTAAGATGACCAAGAAGCCATTTTCAGCCAAGGGACTTAGAGCCAAAGAAGTGTTTAAACTGGTTCATTCTGATGCATGTGGTCCTATAAACATCCAAGCAAAAGGTTGGTACGATTCTATGATTTGATCGTGGTGGTAAATACCTCTTTGGGAATTTAGGGACTACTTGTCAGAACATGGGATTACATCCCAATTGTCATCACTAAGGATGCCACGGCAAAATGGTGTGGTGGAAAGGAAGAATAGGTCCTTTAAGGAGATGGTAAGGGACATGACGAGTTATTCAGTTTTACCACATTCGTTTTAGGGGTTTGCATTAGAGACAGCAATTTTTATTCTGAATTTAGTATCTACTAAGGTGGTTCCCGGTACCCCTAAGGAGTTGTGGACTTGGCGTAAGTCAAGTCTTGAACATCTCCTGAAATGGGAATTACCCAGCACACGTGTTGGTGAAAAATACAAGTATGGTGGAACCAAAGACAGAAGTCTATTTCTTTGTAGGATACCCTAGAGGAACTAGAGGTGGTTTTATAATCCTAAGAGTCAGAGAGTATTTGTTAGCACAAATAAAAGATTCTTGGAAGTGGATTATGTAATAAATCACAAACCCCAATCGCAAGTTGTTCTAGAAGAGGTTAGGAATGATGATTTGGTACAATTGAAAAATATACCTAATGAACGGAATGAGATACCACCTATCGTGAGTACACAACAGGAACTTCGTTGTAGTGGGAGGGTTGTTCGTCAACCCGAAAGGTTCATGTTCTTGGAAGAGTCTTACGACAAGATCCTGGAAGAACTTGATATCGAACCCAGAAACTATAATGCAGCACTGCAAGACAATGATGCAGAATTATGGCAAAAGGCTATGGAATCTGAGATAGAGTCGATGTACTCTAATTAGATCTGGGAGCTTATTGATCCATTAGATGGGATAAAACCCATCGGGTGCAAATGGATCTTCAAGAAAAAGAGATGAGTGGACGGGAAGGTTGAAACCTTCAAAGTTAGGCTAGTTGTGAAGGGGTTTACTCAGAAAGAAAGGTTCGATTATGAGAAAACCTATTCACCGGTGGCCGTACTTAAGTCAATTCGGATTCTCTTATCCATTGCTACTCATCTCGATTACGAGATTTGGAAAATGGACGTCAAAACGGCATTCCTTAACGGAAGTCTTGACGAAAGCATCTATATGATGCAGCCAAACGGGTTCATAGTAAAGGGCCAGGAGCACATGATCTGCAAGCTTAAGAAATCCATTTATGGGCTTAAGCAAGCATCAAGGTCTTGGAACACTCGATTTGACCAGGCGATTAAAAGCTTTGGCTTTGATCAGTGCCCTATCGAGTATTACGTGTACTGGAAGCGCGATGGGCATATGGTGGGATTTCTAGTCATTTATGTTGATGACATTCTCCTTATCGAAAATGATGTGGGGTTGCTATCTTCGGTGAAGGTTTGGTTATCGAGTCAATTTGACATGAAGAACTTAGGAGAAGCGGGCCAAATCCTTGGGATCAAGCTCATACGAGATCGATCACGTAGGATGTTGGGCCTATCCCAAGCCCGTTATTTTGACTTGATTGTCGCTCGATTTGGCATTAAAATTTTTAAGAAATGATTTATTCTTTTCAGACATGAGATTACTCTTTTTAGGGATCAGTGTCCTAAGACACCTTAGGAGATAGAGAGAATGAGAGGTATTCCTTATGCTTCGGCAGTAGGAAGTCTCATTTATGCCATGCACTGCACTAGACCAGATATCTGTTATACCGTTGGCATGGTAAGAAGATATCAGTCTAATCCAGGGGAAGAGCATTGCACTGCGGTCAAGAATATACTCAAGTACTTGAAAAGGATTAGGGAGTATATGTTGGTGTACCAGGCTGATAGTCTTATACTCAGGCTGATAGTCTTATACCCAAGCTGATAGGGATTCAAGGAGGTCCACCTCAGGATACGTGTTTTCTTAGGAAAAGCACATTGAGGGGAAGTGATGTCTCATCTAGGAGACTTTACAATGTAGAGACGTTGTGGTTTGCATGGTTTCATATGCGGATAACCTAGCGGATCGTTTTACTAAGGTTGAAGGGTTAAGTGTCAGATGTGTTCCTACATGGCTTTGAGTATAATGGGAGATTGTTAGAAATGTATACTGAAAAGTCATACTTTTTATGTATTTTATTCTAGATCCCTGGCATATTAACGAAAAATATTTGAGATGATTTTGCATTCGTGGTTTCATATTTATATTTATGATGAATAAATGCAATGTCCGTATATTATGTCCAGTATTTGACTCGGTGCGTGCTGCACGGAAAATTGTGTCAAAAGTTCTGACAGATTATACAGGTAGGTTCACAATCGCAATGGACCCGAATATTCCATTGGTACAATTGTAGTACATCGTTATAGTAGTTGGTCTCGGCTAGATCGAACGGATCGAATTTTTGGGAATTCGATATTCGTGCTCGATGTGTTAATACACTTGGAGTATATTGAGCAGGATCAATGGTAAGAGTGATAAGAAACCATATTTGGCAATCCCTTTTGGCACCACTCTCTCTCTCCACACCTAGCCGCCACTCTCTCTCTCCACACCTAGCCGCCACTCTCTCTCTCCCTTTTGGCAATCCATATTTTACCTTTTAGAGATAAGAGTGATAAGAAACCAATGCAAGAATACACGAAGATCCGGATCGGTGCCCCACTCGCCGGGATCGTCACGTGCGTCGGGATACACGTGAGAAGATCGTTGGGTCGTCTCGGATCATTGTTCGGCATTAAAAAAACTTGTTTAAATTTCTTTAAGGTATATTTAATCATAAAATATTATATTATTTTATTATTTTTCATAAAAATCGCACAACGTCATTTTTTTACGGTCACGACGTCATTTATCGAACTTTTTCCGCTGCGTTAGCTTTCTAACACAAAGGTACCAGACTGTCGGCCTGGTAAACCAACATATAAACCTTAGTCCTTTTTAGGTACTTGATTATATTCTTTACTGCAGTTTAATGCTCCTGCCCTGGGTTAGACTGATATATGCTAATTATACCAACGACAAAGCAGATGTCAGGTCTGGTGCAAAGCATAGCATACATGAGGCTTCCTACTGCCAAAGAATAAGAAACTGCCTTCATCTTCTCTATCTCATAAGAAGTTTTAGGACACTGATTATTGGATAGAGTGATTCCATGCCTGAAAGGGAGAAATCTTTTCTTGGAATTCTGCATGCTTAACCGAGTAAGGATATCATCGATATATTTTGCTTATGAAAAACTAAACATCCTTTATTTCTGATCTTGCACAAGCTTGATCCCAAGAATGTGACTAGCTTCTTCCATGTCCTTCATATTGAACTGCTCAAATAACTATACTTCAACTGTAGATAATGCCCCCACATCGTTTCAGATGAGTAAGATATCGTCTACATAAAGTACTAAAAAAATTACCATGCATTTGTCACGCTTCTTGTACACACTGAACTCATCCGAGTTCTTAACAAAATCATAAGATTTTATGGCTTGATCAAATCAAGTGTTTCAAGACCTCAATGCCTGTTTAATTTCATAAATGGATCTTTTAAACTTACACAACATGTGCTCCTGGCCCTTTGCAATGAATTCGTCTAGTTGTATCATATAGATACACTCGTTAAGACTTTCGTTGGAAAAAGTTGTTTTGACATCCATTTATCAGATTTCGTAATCAAAATGAGCAGCAATAAATAAGAAAATCCGAATAGACTTAAGCATGGCTACCGACGAAAAAGTTTTCTCATAATCAATCTTTTCTTTATGAGTGAACCATTTAGTAATAAGCCTAGTTTTAAAGGTTTCAACCTTCCTATCTGTTCATCTCTTCCTCTTGTAGATTCACTTGCATACAATGGATTTTATCCCTTCGGGTGATTCTACAAGTTTCCAGACCTAATTGAAATACATAGATTCAATCTCTGAATTCATAATCCTTTGCCAAAGATTTTTATATTTGTCTTGAAGTGCTTCATTGTAGTTACAGGGCTCGGTATCTAGTTCTACCAGGATCTTGCCAAAAGACTTTCCCAAAAATATATACTGATCAGGTTGATGAACAACCCTCCCACTACGATAAGACACTACCTGTGTTTGTGTACTAGTAGTAATAGGCTGTGCAAAATCTGAACCCTATGCATCAGCACCATGTTCATGATTTTTACCTATCCCGATAATCCTCCCATTACAACAAGACAATGGAATATCAGTGACTTATGGTTCCTCTTCTATAAAATTGGTATTTTCTCTTAGTTCTTCAAGAATAATTTTTCTATTGGACCTATGATCTATGATATAATCATCTTCTAAGAATCGAGTATTAGTGCTAACAATGACCTTCTGATCCTTAGGATTATAAAACAGATCACCCTTCGTTCTCTTGGGATACCCCACAAAGAAACAAACTTTCGTCCTTGATTCCAACTTACATGCGTTCTCTTTTAGCACATGTGCTGAACACCCCTAATCCGAATGTGTTTCAGACTAGATTTACGCCCGGTCCACAATTCTATGGAAGTAGAAGGTACTGATTTAAAAGGTACCAAGTTTAAAATGTAAGTCGATGTCTCAATAGCGAGTCCCCAAAACGAATCTAGTAATCCTGAATAACTCATCATGGATCTTATCATCTCTATAAGAGTCCTATTCATTCTTTCTGCTACACTATTCTGTTACGAAATGCCAAGTGTAGACAACTGGGATATAATTCCTTCTGATAACAAATAATTTCTAAACTCTCTAAAGAGGTATTCCCCACCACATTCTGATCGTAGTGATTTGATACTTTTACCCAGACACTTCTCTGCATTTATCTTGAATTCATTGATTTTCTTAAAGTATCCAGACTTACAGTACATCAGGTAAATGAATACATACCTTAAGTAGTCATCAATAAAACTGACGAAATACTCAAAATCACCTCTAGCTCAGATTTTCATAGGACCACACACATCAGAATGAACCAGCTTCAATGGTTCTTTAGCTCTATGGCCTTTGGCCGAAAAGGGCCTCTTGGTCATCTTACCCTCTAAGTAAGATTCACAGACTGAAAGTACCTCAACTTCTAATGAACCCAAAGGTCCACATGCTACCAGTCTGTTTATCATTTTTAGATTAATATGACCCAGGCGTAAGTGTCAAAGAAATATTTGGTTCATCAAAGAAGAAAACTTTCTCTTATATGGTAAATTAGATGTGTTATTCATTTCAGTTAGTTACAGTGTAGGAGAGATAGGAGATACAACATACATATTATCCACCAATGTACCAGAACAAATAAAATATTTATTTTTCTTCACAACAATAGAGTCACCAAAATGAACAGAGAATATTTGTTCTTTATTAAGCTCAAGACTGAAATTAAATTTTTTATAATCAAAGGTACATAAAGATAATCTTTCAGAGAAAGTATCCTATCTCTACTAAAGCTGAGAGTGACATCTTCTACTGCAACTGCTGCCACCCTTATATTATTATCCATATACAGGTATATTTCTCCATCACTGAGCTTCCTAGTTTCTTAGAACCCTGCAAAGAATTACAAACATGATTAGTGGCTCCCGTATCTACACACCAGGTTCTGGTAGATAATATCGCTAAACATGTTTCAACCATCAGTGAATAGAAATTACCTTGTTTGTTCTGCTTATTGAGAAAAATCGAACACTATTTTTTCCAATACCTAAACTGGTTACGGTGATAGTACTTGCCTCTCGGATTTTTCACACTAGGTTTTGGTCCCTTAACCACTTTTGGAGCTATGCCTCTCTGTGTCTGAACTTTTTTCTTCTTCTTGCCTTTTGGCTTAGATGAAGAACCCTTCTCAGCCACATACACAGAATCTGACTTTCTAAGAACACCCTCGGTTGCTTAAAGTTCCTTAAGAAGTTCTGCCAATATGTAGCTGAGCTTATTCATAGAATAGTTCAGGCATAACTACTTAAAACTTTCAAGTAGTGACTGGAGTATGATATTAACCTAGTTTTTTCTGTCAATTTTAGCTCTAAGGATCTCCAATTTATTCAGAAGATTGATCATCTTCAAAATATGATCCCTAACTGGTGTACCTGCAGCAATGCTTGCATTCATTAGAGATCTCATGGCCACTTTCCAAGCAACATGATTTTGATCCTCAAACATATCTTTGAGGTTCATTATCATGTCATAAGCACTAGGCATAGAGTGATGCTGATGTTGTAAAACATATGGCATTGAAGCCAAAATATAATAGCGAGCTATCTGATCAGCTTTCTATCACTTCTGATGGGTTTGACTTTCTTGTTTGGTTGCCCACACATCAGGTACCGCATATCTTAGTTAATACAAACTTATAATCCTCGACAATAAAGACAATGTCCAAATTCCGTTTTCAATCAACATAATTTGGTCTTGTAAGTTCATTTTCTTTGAGTATTGAAGCGAGTGGGTTAAAAGCCATTTTAATCTTGAGAATCACATAATTAAAAAATACCATTAATTATGATAATAAAAAATTTAAATTTATTTAAATTTGGTTCTCTCTATCATTTTTGAATTAATTCGCCAGCAACCTAGAATCCTGTGAATAGCATGCCTCGATGATAGGACGTCGACTATCCACCATTAGTCCCGACAGGCCAATTTTTTTTAATTTTACTATCTAGCAACTGATCATGCCAAGTAAAATTAAATAGCTGACATAGCTTCTGACCAGTATATAATAGCAATGACTCAGATGGAGAGAATACTATTATATACAACTAAGTATTAACTATCACCTAATCCCAAATCAATCGCTTCGCAATGAACCCCTCAGATGGAGAAGTGATCCACACTAAAATTATCTAGAATTATCCCTAAAGAAGGTTTGTACTAGCGATACTACAATTAATCTGTCTGATGGAGAGGAAAGCATTACTACCAATACGCAAGGTTTAATTGTATCGCCTACAAACTGGTGATGGAGACTGCGAGATTTATGAGTGAATAAATTCTCTATTTCACATAGATTTTTTAAATATTTTTTAGGGTTATAAAAATTCGTTTAATTAAAATAAATTTATTAATTTTAAAAATCTTACGATCTGAAAGAATTAAACATTTGTCCGTGTACACGATTCCAAAAATTCTAGTTCATCAAACCATCTTTTTGTGCTTAAATGTGTAACAAATAAAATTTAATAAATGCATAATTTTTTCTTCAATTTTTCAGCTAAGATAGTGATTAAAGGCATTTGTTTATTTCATTTTATTTTTTGTTTCATATTTTTCAAAAAATAATAATTTATTTCGATTAAATAATTTTCTATTTAATTAATTCAAAATTCAGAATTAATTCTCACGTTTTTTCATGATATCGATTTTATAAAAAATTATCTTAAACATGATATTTTATAAAAAAATAAAATATCTAATATTTTTTATTTAATTAAAATTAATTAATTAAAAAAACTTATTTTATTTTTTATTACAAAATATTTTAATTAAAATTAAAATTTTGAATTAATTAAATAACAAGATAAATAAAATAGATATACAATCATTCACGCATTTTCAATCATCCCGATTTTATAATCCAAGTGAAATGCTGAACCGTTTCAATCTCTTGAAGAGATAAGCTGTAATAATCCATGTCCGTCTCTGATTTCTGTGTCCCCATTGCATCAGGTTTCCCTAATACTGTTAGATATATAATTATATCATATATCAGTATCCAATATATCATAAAAGTGATCAAAATAGCTCTGGGAGAACCAAAAAACCATCGGCCACCACCAGCCCACCGGCGCCGCCCATGGCCGCCCACTTCAGGTGGCTTTTGCCACCGCATCCAAACATCGTTTTTGACGTTGTTTATATCGAAAGAAAACTCTCAAACAATAGAATTTTTTGTCAAAAATGTACTCTAAAACAGCCCTGAAAATTGCAGAAAAAATTTCCCAAATAGCCTACCGCCGCCCCTGAACCGCTGCCTGTTTGAGCTTTTTTCTGTGGTTCTTTCACACTATTTTTTTTTTTTGGAAAATAGCTCAAACATCTAGCCACACGTTGCTTCAAAGAAAGCCTCAAAAGTAGTCCGAAAAAGTCCCAAAAATAGCCCCCGAATAGCGCCTGCAACGTTGTTGCCGCCGCTGAAAAAAGCTACTATTTTGTGCATTTTTTAATGCACTGTTTGGCACAATATTTTGTGATTTTTGGAGAGTGTTTTGAGGTATATTTACTGATATTTTATGCCTAAAAAACTACTCAAAAAATAGTCCAAAAAATATCCTGAAAAAACATCAAAATCGCCGCCGATGGTGGGCTATTTTTAATGATTTTTTTGCTATTTTTCACTTATTTTTACTACTATTTTTAATGCATAAATGATGTAGAAAACTCACCATAAAAACTATTTAAAATAGATAAAAGAAACTTACCGAGATCCGTGGCTCGTAAAAATCCAAAACCACCGTTGGTGCCGCCGCTTGTTATTCGTGTTCTTGGATATTTAACATATTCTTAAATAATCCAAACAGATATTTTAAAAATATAAACTAGCTATTATATCGATCCTATGTCCAGAAGGCTCACTTCGACCTATCACAATCAACCCCCATGATTAAAAAATAATTATCATTCAAACTATTCAAACAAACATGAAATTAAATGACGATCATAAAACCACGATTAGAACGTCTACAAAACTAAGTTAGCACAGTTCTAAAATTATCTAGTTTCGATAACCGTAAATAAGAAAATAAAACGGCTCTGATACTAATTACTAGAGGTAAGACTGCTAAGATTATTGTTTTTGAAAATAAATTTTGATAAAAAAAATTAACTGGATTGGAAAATGCTGTAATGGGCTCCAGATAAAACTTTTGGAGTCGAACAATTAAAAATAAAATCCATGCAACCAAAATTAATTTAGAAAAATACTTTTTTACCGGTCGAATATTCAACTATAATTTTGTTTTCGAGTTAAAACTCTTGTTAGACCTTCTACTGTATTCCCTTGTACAATTCTTGAATGTAGTGTAGGCTATAATCTATCAAGAATTCATACCGACAGAACCTGGACAGTTTTAGTCTTGAAGATAAGTTATGAATTTGGTTCAGCCTACCTGCATATTTATAGGATTACAATAAGGACCTGTGGAGTAATTATGAGTAAAACTTCTAGTAGAACAGAGACACCCATCAGTGATTTTTGCAATTAGGCAAACCTCATAGCGGTATCTGTAATTATGAAAATTTTACAGCGATTTCTATAATTTTTATAAAATACTAAATTATAGTTCACACCACTGAAGAACTATAATTGTACTCTGACCCATAATCTCAAGACCTTCTTGCATTGAGCTCTTATTATTAAATGCTTATCATTTCTCCCCACGTTAAGATTCTCGATACCCACAAATTAAATTTATTACTGATAATTTCATTTTATCGGTATCTTGTAATTCCTTAAGCTCTTCTTCTTAATTTATTTAACCACCGGATTATTAAATCCATCTGTAGGGTTTGGCCCGATCAAAAGTTATAAGCTTCCTTAAGGGGGTATCGTCAATCGCGATCTTTCGAAACATAGATTCTGTCAATAATTAATATTCACCATATTAAAAATAACGCTATTTAACTCATCGGGAATATAGATCCATATAAGATCGCACCCTCTAATCAATCAAAACAACGAATATTAACTATATGCAAATTAATAATTATTTCAGTATTAAGAGTATAAGCACTATTCATAATAACCTTAGGGTATGAATTAGTTTATATAGTCAGTATAAAATTAATTACCCTAAATGTTTCATTTAATACACACAAAGTGTACTAACACATAGAGTAGAACAATTGACGGCGCTATTTTCTATTCCCATAACCAAGAAGTCCTATTAAAATTATGTGCTACAGTTGTACCGATGGTATATCTATTTCTATCTAAACTGTGAACAAATAACTTATATTTTTCAAAAATCTAAAATCTAATCTTATGTGTGTAAGTCGTATCCTACACACCAGATAAAATACTGTATAGAATAATTGATATCCATGCATAACATCAAAGAAATAATATTGCAAACATTGCTCATAAATATTCTCATAAAATAAAATAATTAATTTTATTAAAAAATAAAATAAAATACTAAAAATATAATTTTCAGTATACCAACTCTAACAGAATCTATACGTATTTGGGCTTGATCTCCAAGAAAATGGTTTAGAAGGGTAGAATAGGCAGATTCTATATTCCTAATGGCAGACCTAGAATTGATCATGGCTGATATAATAAGGGCTATTATGGACCTACGACGAACATTAGATGGGGTCAGTACAATAGTGAACAACCAGGCCAGGACTCAGACTCAATGCCAGACACAAATCCAACTCTTATTGGCCCATCTAATCCAAAACCAAGCTCAATGTCAGCAACTTCAAGCTCAAGTCAATGATTTGTTGAGTTCATCTATCGGGAACGAGACTCAATCCAACGAAGGGAGAACTAAGGCCATAAAGATGCTAAGAAGTTCTTCGATCACCTTTGAACAGTTACTTGATGTGGGAGCTAATACTGAAAGTTTCATTCAATTAGGGGCAATGGAAAGCGCGAGATCAAATTAAAGGGTAAGAAAATCATGCACTAATGACCCTAATCGAGTCAATAATAACTTCACTGACATTTCTAATTATCAAGTTTTTGACGTAAATATCCTAAACCCAAAACCTGAACAATCTAGTATGTAAAGAACTTTGAGAAGAACATTCACTCCTCTGGGAGTCACGCTTTCCACTGCCCTTCATAGTCTTATTGAGAAAGGCCTTCTCAAATCTTTAGAGTCGACCCAGCCACCAAATCCTTTGCCTGTTGGGGTTGTATACTGAAAATTATATTTTTTATATTTAATTTTAATTTAATAAAATTAATTTTATATTTTATGATAATCTTGTTGAGTAACGTATGCAATATCATTTATTTAATATTATGCATGGATATCCTTTATTCTATACAATATTTAATCTGGTGTGTATAGTACGACTTACACACAGAAGATCAAATTTTAGATTGTTGCAGAATATAAGTATTTATTCACAGTTTAGATGGAGATGGACATATCATCAGTACGGCTATAACACAGAGTTTTAGTAGGCCTGTCTTGGTTACGAGAAACAAATAATAACGTCGTTTATTATTCCGACTCTCTATGCTAGTACACTTTGTGTGTATTAAACGAGACTCATTGGGAAACTAATTTTATACTAACTATATAAATTAATTTACACCCTAAGATTATTATAAAGAGTGCTTATACTCTTAATCTTGAAATAATTATTGATTTGCGTATATTTAATATTCGTTATTTTGATTCATTAAAGGGTACGATCTTATATGGGTCTATATTTTTGGTGAGTTTGATAGCGGTATTACTTATATGGTGAATATTAATTATTGACGAAATTCACGTCTCGAATGATTGGGATTGATGATAGCCCCTTAAGGAAGCTTATGAGTTTTGACCGGGTCAAACCCTGCAGATGAATTTAATTATTCAGTAGTCAAATAAGTTAAGCGGAAAGGCTTAAGGAATTTAAAGATGCCGATTAAATTAAATTGTCACTAATTAGATTTAATTAGCCGGTATCGAGAATCTTAACATGGGGAGACGAGTTAAGCATTTAATAGCTAGAGCTCAAGGCAAGAAGGTCTTGATATTGTGGCTTAGAGCGCAATTATAGTTCTTTAGTGGTGTGAACTGTAATTTAGTGTTTTATAAAAATTTTAAAAACTGCTGCAAGATTTTCATAATTACATATACTGCTGAGAGATTTACTTAATTGCATAAACTTATGGATACATATATGGGTTACACTAGAAGTTTTTGTCATAATTACTCCACAGGTCCCTGCTGTATCCCTATAAATATGCGATTAGGCTGAACCAAATTTAGAACTTGTCTTCAAAACTAAAGTTGACTAGCTTTTGCCAGTACAAGTTCTCGAAGTATCGTAGCCCACACTACGTTCAGAATCGCATAAAGGAATACAGTAGAAGGTTTGACGGAAGCTTCAACTCGGAATCAAAATCGTAGTTGGAGAATCAACCAAAAAAGTATTCTTCTAAATTAACTGTGGTGACACAGGTTTTTATTTTGATCGTTCGACTCCAAAATCGTAATTTTATTTAGAACCCATTTCGGTGATTGCCTATCCAATTATTTTTTATCAAAAAATCGTTTACAAAACAATGATCTTGGTAATTTTGCCTCTAACATTACCACCCCAATATAATCTAACCCAGTACTTTGCCTTCCACCATGGGCGTGGTCATTTAACCAACAATTCCATGAGGCTTTAGCATGAAATCTAAGATCCGATAGATAACAAGGTGATTCCCCCACCTACTTCCACTCAAAATCCAAATGTAACCACTAATCCCTTGCCGAATCACGCAGCTCAGCATAATGTGAATGTTGTTGAAGGAAGGATAGAAGGTTTTGATTCCACGAAGTTTAAAGTCCCAATGATAGAACCAAAGCATGTTACAGATTTGCCGTCTGGCCGAGATGTGTTGTTAATCAATGAATTTATCGAGGAACTAGTAGATGATGACTTTTATGACTTTTTGATCTTCGTCGTCTATGAGGAAGAAGGGTTTTCTCCCTCCGATAGTGACAATGAAGAGATCAGACGTATGTGGCATATCCCAACCGTTCTGACTGACGACACAGTGTGATATGGAGAGGCAGCCTCGTATGGAGAAGCCGAGCCAAGTTCAAGAGTTAAAGAGATAAAGGAAGAGATATCAGGAGTAGAAGAATCATTAAAGGGAAATACAGTTGATGATAGTAAGAATGGACAGGAAAAGGATACACCAACCAGTAACGAAATCAAGCAAAAGGAAAAGCGGGAAGAGAAAGAGAACAATCTACCTCAGACGAATCTTTTGGGAGCTGCGGGTCCTGTGTTCGATCCTATAGTGTATATCATTCCTCTTCACGAGCCTAAATTGATAGCTCCTTTACCCGAGGGACCAGCCTTATGCTCCCTCGACGTGAACGAGGTTTTATATGAAGAAGAGAATGACTTATGGGAACTCGAGAAAGTGGAGTAGAAATTCATGGACATAGATTATGACAAAGGAGAGGATATTTCAAAATGGAATTTGTTAGCTCAAGGGCTTTTTAATTTGATTTTGATGATTTTTATAATTTATTTTCTAAGAATAAATATTTTTAAATAGATAATATTTTATATTTCCAAAATGAAAGTGTTAACACATTTTGAACAAAATGACTTTTATCTCAAAAGGTTCAAACACTTAAGAATTCTTTAAATAGAATTTTTTGTATTGATCTTAATTGAAAATTAAGTCAAACACTCTTAAGGCAAAGTACACTTGAAGCTTATCAAGTGTGTCAACACCAATTGATCAAATG